>NIUQ01000003.1:0-140556 GCA_002796945.1 Plectus sambesii
TGCATCACTGTCAGTGTTGCAAAGAACGTCAAAATGTTTGAGCCAACGGATCGACTGGCGTTTCGTATGGAACGCCCGTGCAAAGCGTCAGCCGTTCGTGTGGAAAGATGAAAACGACATTCAAACGTAAGTATACACCTTAGCTTTTCTTTCAAAGTAGCCGGTAATACAATCGTTTTATAATGTTATAGTTTATATTACTTTGCCCTATGCTTTTTAATGAAAAAAATCGCTAAATTTAGGGGCAGTTGTTGAAATAATTATGCAATCGGTCGAATATTAAGTAAAGTAATCTTTTGCGGTCAAAGATTTAACATTTCTTTTATATGTGTAGCGGTTTGTGATCTTCGGATTAAGGAAGGTTATTTGTCAGGGTATAAATGAAAAAGCTCCCTATTTTCATCTTTTTGCTTTTGGTTGATAGCAATTTTACATATCAAGCTGCTTATTAAACTGTGGCAGATCATATTGTGTATTTCAATTGTTTCAGATATTCAGCAAAAGACCGCTATGCGATTGCAAAAAGACTAAAGGCTACTCAAGACTTTTGCCGGAAAACAGGTGTTCGCTTTCGCAAGCGATTGCTGCCATGGCTGTGCTTGGAAGGGGACAGCTTGTGGTACAGTCGAAAGAATACAATTCAATTATATGATTTGACGACACCGACGGACAAAAGTCAGCGTCCTTCTTTCCGACTAACAACCAATGATGACGTCGGTCGCTTTGCGATGAGCGAACGCTATGTTGTGGCTGGAACGGGCGCTGGCTGCCTCGCTCTCTGGGACAGAAATCAGGGAAAACCAAATGTAAGCTATTATTCTCTTTTATAAATTGAATATTTTGGTAAATAACTTTCACTTTGCTTCGTTCGAAAGTTTTAAATTGCTCAGCAATATTCTAAATGTAATCGCTGGTTATTTTAGTCGTTGCCTTGCTGCGTTCGATCGGACGCTCACAAGTCGGATGTTCGCATGTGCGATTTGCAAGACAACTTGGTCGTCTCAGGCTCGCGAGATGCAACAATCCAACTGTGGCGTATCGAAGAGCAGTCGATAGAGTCGATTGCTTCCGTCCCATCAGCCGATCGCGTTTGGAGCGTTCGCTTGTCTAACGATTCAAGGCATGTTTTTAACCATTGCTTTTACATTCAGCGATATTATTTCTTGCGTAAGCGGCGGTGATGACTGTTTAGCCAAATCTGATGTTTCTGATTGGAAAGATAACGAGAAGCGAACTTAGTCTGAGCCGCACCAACTTTTCAGTTCTCTCATGCATTCTCTCTTTTCAATTCTCGTCCCAACTTCCGATCCATTCCATATGCTTGCAGATTTGTCGCTGTTGGCACTACAGCTATATCTGGAAGCGACAATAGACGCATGCCGCTCTTCGTATGGGACATTAAGAGGTATGACTTTTCGATGGGTTGACAGGAAATCGAGTTTGCGGTCCCACCACGATTGAATTAGTTTTGGGTTTCTACGCACAACTGTCATGTTCAAAAGCAGATTTGACTGACAAAATTTATTGCTACAGTAGAACTGAGTGAAACGATCCGTGAAAGGGATTTTACGATTTTCAGTTTGAATTTATCGATATTTAATTGAAATTTCGACTACATGTAGAATCTGGCCGCCCGTCTACATGCTTACGTTTCACTGATGGTGAAATCCATTTTAGCGAACGCCAGCGTTGTGTGTTTGGAAACAATTGTCGGAAGGGAGCCGGCGTGACGGACGTCTCGTTTGAATCTTCCAATACTCTGCTTGCTACGAGCTATGATGCAACTGTACAGCTGTACGATATGCGCACAAACAAAAGGTATGTACAGTTCAACTCCAAAATATCAGTCATCAGAATATCCTTCGTGTCTCGGCGCGTTGCAGAGGCATTTTGCACGGTCATACGGTAGTTAACGAACGTTCTTATTACATTTTTTAAAGCAAAAAACGAATATTTGAAATAAAATGGTTATATGGGGATATTTGCAAAGTTCCATAAATCTTTCTGCAGAGCGTAGCGAGGATGCCGTTATTGATCTATTGTTTACATGTGACATACTAAATGCGCTGCTAAAGATACTGAACGCAATAGTGAATCGATGAATAATGGATATTTTGTTATCGTATGATAAAATATTTAAACATTTTACAGCGAATGGAAATGGGAGGAGCCGTTTGACAGCGCGCTCTTTTGCTTGGCATCCGATTCAAACTACAACATCGTCGTCGGCACATCTCGACATTGCGTTGTTTGGGCGATCGACCGTCGATGGCCAAGAACCTTCAAGGTACCTCACTCTAAAGTCAAAATTTCCGAATTGTAACAAAAATCTTTTCCTGAATAAGTCTGACTGCTTTCAAACTCGATAGCGCCTCTCTCTCTATCAATTTCGTCACGTAAAAATCAAGAAACAATTCTTATTCTTGGTGATAAACGACACCTTGGCCAACTACGATGTCTGGCGAGATTTCGCGTTACTGATCGAAATACTTTGACTATCTATCCTCTTCGCTTACAATGTGATCACAGTCAGTGTTTTGCAGGGAATTTATCTGGACCCTGTCAACTCGCCAATCTATTCTGTGACCAGAAATTCTCGTAACGTCTTCGGAGCAAGCGATACTGCCGTACATCAGATAATCCTGTAGTGATATGATGATTGTAGCAATGATTATTGTGATCTCAGGGCTTGAGAAAAACCTTAGATTATATGATTCTGCCATAAAATATTCTCAGATGCAATTGTGTCTACCGCGATTTTTACTGATGCAAGTCTTTATTTCCCCATAGCTATATAGCATACAATAAACTTAACTCAGCACGCCTTTATTGATCGGATCGTGAGAAAACGTTTGGAGTTGACTTTAGGAACTCAGTCATTAACATACAATGGCTTGATACACTAACTTATAATCCAAGTTTCAGTCTCACCACGAAAACACTGCAAATTTGCGCGTTTGTGATGTGTTCACTTCCCTTATAGTTTAAAATGTTTTGATTCTTATAGCAACTTTCAATTATGACTCTGATTGCAAAATCATTAGCACAAAATAAATATGTTACGTTCAATCGTCTAACCATAATCATTTAGTCAATAAGAAACAATTGAAGAGCAATCGGAAATCTGTAGCGCTAATTCATTAGCTTTATAAAAGTAATTGACGCTTTACGATCAATTAGAAGAAAACCTAAACAAAAAATTCCATACATACCAAAACCACGAATATATTATGAGAAATTGAATTTCTCAACGAAAGTGAAACTTTGTAAAATGTGAATCTTTGTACCGTAATCCCCTTTCCTCACTAACTATTATAAGTAAACAACGTCGGCAACAACATCGACTGAATGAACAAAATCTAGAAACCAGGCAATGATATGTGATTTCTGTACAAATGCCTTGTCAACACTGTCATCTTAACCATTTTATATTGGGCGTAATGAAGCAAAGGCGGCACTAAGCATTAATTGATCATTTGTCTATTCCTGCAACAAGAAAGACAAATCCATACGCATGCTACAGTACAGCGAATGAATCATGTTACAGACAAAGAAGAGTTGCACTTTGTACTTGTATGGTTCACTTTAGATGTCCCACAGTTTGTGCGCTCTACCCGCAATGGCAGATCTCTGTTGTACTATTGTACACATATTGATAAAGCAGAATCATCACTTCAAAATTCATAGCTGCGAATGAACGAGAATTGGCTACAGGCAAACTAACGGTGCACAAAAGCGGGACGCTGAGAACGCGTTTTTTTGCTTGTGAAGAATGGTGAACATCTGAGAGGAGGACCTTCCAGTAAACTGTACGCGGCGATTGCCCGATTGGATCGGAGATAAATACACCGAAATCAGGACTAACTTTTCCGTCGAAATTGTTTTAACGACAATTGTTGTGCGGATTTCTGAATTGAGATTAGATTGTGACAATGTCGATTTTTGGTCCAAATGGCCGAGGCAGCAGTGGGTTATTCCCTCTGATCCGTGTTATTGGAAGCATTGAGCGACTGAGCTTCACTTTGCTTCGTCAACATCCCTTCGCTCTCGTACTGCTTGGACACCTTGTCGGGATCTACAAAGCGACCGTTCACCCTTTTCGTGCAAGTAGAAGCATTCGACGAACACTGACCTGTGTGCACGTGGACAAACCACAGCATTGCCGTGGTCGCCATGCCGAAGCCGAACGACACGAGCGACAGCACCACCGAGGTCAATGTGGAGACTTCCATAAAGTGAATGGGAGTCGGAGTGCTCGATTGCGGTTGGCGAGTGCCTCTGCGCTGACGGCACATTTTCTCGCAAACCCTCTCGAAGGACAAACTCGGCGGATCGCTGCCTCCCAAATCGTCGAGCGGCACCAAAGGCATCAACGGACCCTCGCTGACACGAAATGTCACAACGTCCGCTTTGAGCGATAGACGAGCGGAACGGTCCTCTTTTTGATCGATACAGAGCGACTTTGGTGGGCACTAAAAAAATATTCGTATATTCGCTGTCATATTCGTTCGGAAGAAAAAAGTGAGCAGACACGCATGAATCCGTCATAATTGCTCACCTCTGTTGTTGTCTGTTCTGCGGTCGTCTGATTCGCGACGCACAAGAACACATCACAGTTGACAAAAAGTGGTCCCACTCTTCCGTCGGCCGAGCGATGTTCTGGTTGCGATTTACCGCCGTTCACTAGAGTCCAGGTGAGCGGAAATGAAACGCTAACGTACGGAGCAATCTTCGAATAGACGAGCTTCGACAGCTCTTGATGGGCCGAATTGAGTTTCGGACAGCCGTCGTCAATGAAAACGCGCTCCAGTTCGGGCGGCTCGTTGGCATTGTTGCTCACCCAGCATCGCTGCGGGTGTGCGAGCACATCTACAAATGGCCAAGATGCACGTTTGTGGAGTGTACAAAGTTTTACGATTGGTGCTTTAACAATTTGTTGTCATCCACTACTGCGATGATTTATCGCGACCCCAAATGCAACTTATGCCATAATACGCAAACCAAAGCCTAACATTAACTCGCTACTCGCGCATTATCAAAACTGAGGCCTAATCCAAACCACTGCATAAGCGTTTCGGAGTGTTCATTTACTTTAATCAGTTAGGATGACAAGTCGTCGTCGTATGTAAAGGTGTAACGATTCCTATTTCACAATTGCTATTTAAGAATCGAAATCGTATGAAAAAGGGTGGCTATTCTGAGAATCCGAATCATGTTGTTAGGTACTATTATTATGGAAACCGAGCTGGGAGTCGCATGTGGAATCGTAATTTTGAGAACCGGAATGGAATCATATTAAAAGGTATCACATTTTTGAGAATCAAAATATGAATCTGCGGAATCGCTAATTCGGGGAAAATCAGCTTCTACTCGACGCTTAATAATAGATTATACGTGCCTGAAGAGCCTGATGACGACGGATGAACGCTAACTTTGACTCGAATGCGATCGCCGATAGTCACCGATTCCGTCTGATGAGCGGGGCTGATGCGTTCCAATGGATGCATATCTTTGTATAATTCCAACTTCGCGTCTATCGCCAGCTCCTTCTGAAATTATAGTCGCACGCTTCTTTGTAATCAAGGATCACTTTCACTCACCGCCGGCTGAGAGATCGGCGCTAAGCATGTGACTTCAATAGTTGCCAATGCGATGCCGAGGCTCCAAGAATCACGCCACGATTGCGGCGGCGTCGTGCAGTTATACTTGCTCAGTGTTGCGTTTTCAGCGGCGGTTGTTGCCTGTTGTGTTACAACTTGTAGCTGAAAACGGAGCCCTGTCACGATAAGAATGCCATCGGCACAATTGCATATTGCAAACACATCGGCCTTTTCCCATAATCGAAAGCTTTGCCGAGTCTTACCCTGGCCGTGTAGACCGTCGTATTCTCTGCTCCGGCCTGTCGCGTTATTCCACACGCTTCATATGGAGCTATCAGTTGAAGGCCGCCATTATCGACAAATGTCGATTGACAGAGTTCGCTGCAGTTCATTCTCAGAAACACGTACGGCAGTTGACAGCGCAATAGACGCGGCGCATTCGGCACAGCAACTGATATATGATCGGCGTGGCATTCCGTTTTCATGTACCGCTTCATTACATCTCCGAAAGACAAATGTGTCCCACTGAATGTTCCTTTCAAATTGAAATCGCCTGAAACGTGCGTGGAACATGAGAGCATCTGCATCAATGCAACCACTTTGCATCGTTGAGCTCGGTCTAAAAGGGACAAAAAGGCGCTGTGCGACTTTCTCACCGTCGCTACATGGCTCGAGCCGAGAAACGGTTACAGCACAAAAAGCGATCCGCTAGGTTGCATTAGACCAAGAGCACGGAAATAGAATAATGCAAATCAGTTTTTTCCCTCTCTACCCAAGCCGTGTGTGTGTGTGTGTGGAATAGTCAAGATGATGCTTTATCAGACGAGCTCATTCGCCGCGAGCGCCATCCCTATATCCCTTATGACCATATGCACGACTTAACTAGTTTAATGACTGTTACATAATCCGTGCGCCCATTATGATTCCGACGCTGGCACTACCGGCTGCTATCAAAAATCATAGAGGATGGAGGCTAAATTTGCCGCCTGACAGAAGCACGTTACTTCTAGCCTCCATAAAAAGATACCCTGCTCGACGATCGATGGTCGTTGTGATCGACACAATAGTAGCGTCTTTCAAGAGGCGCTTGAAAAACACGCACGCAACGCCGCTATTTAGGTATCTAATAATTAGAGAAGACAAAAAATGATTGTAGAAACGTACCTAGTACAGCTAAAAATAGCCGCAGTAGTCCTACTACGATCGTAGATCTGAACTTCATGGGCGCGAGAGTACTTCAATGAAGGACGATGTTGGGCGATGACATATGAGCAGTCATGTTGAGTATGAGCTGGCGAAAGGAGGAAGAAGCTGGTGATAGGCGAAGAAGTGGATGGCTGAAATGGGCAACATTGAAGGGCGCGCAGTAGGAGCCGGACGAGAAGCACAAGCGACAGCGCCCAGACGGGAAAGAACGGCTGCGAACGCGGAGCGCGCGCGCCTCAGAAGCGGACCGGCGCATTGGAGATTTTCGATCGAACGGAACACCACGGCCAGCCGACCGGTGCATATGCTCCGTCCGTCGCCCCGCGTACGTGTTCGCTTTTTTAAATCGAACAGACGACGCCACACTGCTCCGATTGTCGATCGTCGGCGTTGATCGCCGTCGATCATACTGCTGCAAATCAATGTCCGACCAACGCGTCGACACGCAGCCCTAACTTCCACCTCAGCGTTTTCTTACCCGTCGCGGCATGAGAAAAAAACGCGTTTCGATCCCTCACGCGTCATTGCGCTCTCCAAACACGAGATATTATCCGCTGCTCTTTGTCGCGTCACCCTAGCGAATCCTCATGCGGGCGCATTAGCAACATATAGCGCAATTTTGTCGACTAAGAATGACGAAAGCATACTAATGTAAAGGACCACCCGCACGATAGACATCATTAAATAGAATTATAGTCAAATCCGGATATATGAGATTTTTGAGTTCCTTTGCATTTACTTATACCCTAGTGGGACTGCATATACTAATTTGTCGATGAATTACAGCTAAAATTAAGTTTTGGTCTCCCTGCGAACAGACTACATATTTGCATACATCGACTGCTTTCACTCTTACTCTTTACAGATAAAATTAGAATTTCTATAGCAACATCTTACATTATAGTATTCGTTGTATATATTTTTAAGCAAGCAAAAAACTTTTAGTATCCAGTTCGAGTGGCGTCTCCACTGGCAACAATTGTGCGGTGAACAAAACCCTTGGCGGCATCCGGCCTAAAAACTTGCGAAAGCGACGCAAGCAAGTCAGCCGGCACTTATTATCGCTCAGCGCTACTGTTTGCATCTTTGAGCGAGTGTATCGCTCTGAGAATGCTGCATATGACGTAAAACTGCCGACAGTATTGATACATTAATTTTGATAGAAACAGAACAGCACAAGTAAAAACGTTAACGTGCATCCACAGTGGCAAAATGATACGATAGCCTTGTTATATCTGCCCACCAACCATTTATTCCATACAGCTTCATAAAACGGATATTAAATAAAATGACAAAATCACATAACGAGGTGAACAAATGAAATAGCAGAAATAAATTATAAATAGCTAAATCACAGAATTATTCATTCAAAGACACAACATGTTGCTCGCCAGAAACGGATGGTTGAGAGGACGTAACAATTTCTTCCTTTGTTGATGACGGTGGTTGAGTGAAAGTTGGCGTGGGTAGGTATCCGAGTAATGGCTCGCGAATACTTTGAACATCCACGCGACTGCCTTTCTGAAATAGATGGCGCTTATTTCCTTAGAGTGGTAAAGGTTAAAGGCGATAAAAATTGCCCACCGTATATGATCATATGGCCGCGGGGTTCTATTTTTCCGAACTGTTTAGAGAGGAGTTCTATATGAACGGGCTATATTCGGTCATATACGGTAGTTTAATTTATCTAATTTCAACAAGTATTAGTCTTTGAAACCCCTGCTGGAGATTAATCTTTAAGCATAGACAAGCGAGTAACTGTGATTTCATCTACGCACGTACAAGCTCATCAGTCTTATTCAACTCCCACAAGTTCATTATAATAAGTAAATTGCTGGCACGACTAAACAGCAGTTCGTGATCTATTATCTCTGAGCGGCCTGCTCATTCTTAAAATAGGCATATATCGTTTAATAAGTGAAAACAACAGTCTCATAAGCAATCGGCTTTCTTACCAATTCGCTAGCTTGCCCAACGCCAACGCCGAGTATGGTAGCAATGGCCTTGGTGGGAAAGAGTGCTTCCAAGCAGCGATTCAAAAATAGCGTCAGATCGTCGGTGAGGAGAGAGCACACGGCACGCAGCTTAGCTTGATTATCACGACTCAGCTGTTGGAATCCTTGACTGAAAGTAAGCAACCTAACTATACTGTATCGTTTCATTTCATCATTTATTTTAAGCATCTAGTGTGTTTTCAAAGTTCTTAAGTTTAGGCGAAGATAATCATGCGATTACTAGTTTATAATCAACTAATTTATTATTTTGGCCTTAATTCTTCCACTACTGCGTCATGAAATAAGAGCTTGTTTATGTTTTTAAAATAAGACATGTGATTCAGAGAGTTGATCGTCTTGTTGTCTTCTCAATTCATATTTTACAACAAACAAGAGTATTAGACCCATAAAAACCCCTCACCATAAAAGTATTGCTATCGTATAACGGGTTACGGCAATTTAATGCTTAAAATGCGAAACAACAAGTATAATTGTATAATTTTAAACGCAAAGGTTAAATTAGAGAAAACCGGACATCCCAAAATTAAGAATACAGGATTTTCAACCCCATCCAATAAGCAGATTTCGCTCGCCCCTCTAAATCGAGCCCTAATAAACACGCTTCATAATTCCCTGAAACAAGTTGAACGCTTACTGCGCGGACGTGGCCAGTGTGGTGACGATAGTGAGTAAGGAATCTTGCAGGGAGCGGGCAACTCGGGGAGCGAGAGTGAGGGGCAGGCAGACGCGAATGGTGTTGAAGGAGCCGAGGAGGGTGTTGCAGTAAACGGCGAGGGGCGTCCAGTCCATCAGCGTCATCGGCGGCGACAGGTCCTGCTTGCCTTCCGAAGTGCTCATCGCCGAGCTCGCCGCCTTGTGACTTCCCGGATGTACATCCGGCAAAAAATTTGTCACCATAGCGTTTAGCAATCTGAAATATCAGCGATTACTTTGCGGACATTTTATGGTCTTGTTTGAGTTTTACTGACAAATGGTCAATGCAGAAATGTTAATTTCAATCGATAAGGATGGTAAAACTATACGTTAGAGTATACAGTCGCACTCGAATATAAGAGAATGCAAGAGAACAAGAAAAATTTCTTCTATATCTTATTACAGCCATTAATAAATCCTTGAGCTCGCAGTTAAATAATAGATCGCGCAATATATTAAAATCAGTCGAAATCACAAATGACCGCTGCCAAGATCGCGCGGAGGTAAAACTGTTCTGCGCGTCGTAAATAAATCGATCTCAATATGGTTAACATAGGCCACCTGGCAGTTGCCGAATCGACAGCGGAGCTGAAGTCGGAAAAAGCGGCGTGCTCGAAGAGGGGCGCGGCGAGCGAGCGGAAGTCGGCGCCGACTCGACCAAACGATAGGCCGAAATACATCGTCTGCGCCAATAGAGAGTCCAGACGACCGCCGACGCCGCGCTGCAAGTCCGTCTGCAGCATCTCCAGGAAGCGCTGCACTTTCTCGTGCATCCAACTGTGCAGAATTGCGGGTAAATGGGTTGGGAGCGTCTCCCGCTGGCCTGCAGGGAGAACCGCGACTTGAAATGGATCATCGTCGGAGAAGACCGCTTTGTATTGGGTGACGATGTCGAATAAGTGTACGCGCGAGAGTTCGATGACTTTGGTCGCGTGCTGGTATGGATCGTCTAGGGGCAAGACGGCCAAGAGCGAGCGGAACCACGCGTCCCTCGCCAGAAGGAACTTTATGCGCAGCTCGCTCTCCGTGAAGACGTTTAGACGGCGCAAGTAGCCGACCACTTTCAAGCACTGCGGCAGGTTCAGCTGTGTGTGCAGTTGGTCCAGCAATTGGTCCAGTAGCAGCTGTCGTTGCGCTGACACTTCTTCCGCCACGTTCTAAACAAAACACGTTTACTATCATGCAAAAACGATTGAAGCTGTTATTATTGGCTGATATGAATGTACATCGCAGCGAGATTGACGAATATAGTCACTATGTTGCAATTATAAATTTGCCTCAACAACGGCTGCGACATAATCCTAAGCCTAAAGTAGCATATGATCTATCAGAGGATTAGTAAAGATTGCATGAAGTCATTAGGGTCTTCGATTTTGCATCGACACGTGCGATACTCTGCTCGAAAGTATATGAGACATTCAATATCGATAGATGTCAAATTTGGTTCAAACTATACGCACAATGGCTTGAGCACTGATGTATTGTGCGGAGTAAAGACGAAAAGTCTTTCATTGATGCTGAGCATTAGAAAAAAACGAAGACCGATTTACCTGAATGACGGCGATGTGCCCGAGTCGGCGTTGGAGCTTCGTGACGTATTGCGCCAATTCCAATGCTTCTTCCCAGTATCCTGCTCGCACGCAAGTATCCATAACCTGCACACATTTAACGATTTAATTTGCGAAATCTCACAGTATATTTAACACTTAATCGCAGGAACACCACCCCTCTGCTTGCTCGCTAACTTATATCCCATTTTTAATTCAAATCAAACGCTTTCAAAAGAAAAGTAGACACATTGCTGAATGTGTTTTTAAGAATAGTGTCTAATTTCATTCCGAAAGTCAAAGTGGAAATGGTATGTAAGACAATAATAAATCGAAAGCACACAACGAGATCATATTTTAAAAGTGCATAAAAGTATATTTACTTGAGGCATTTCAAGGATTTCCAGCAGCTGCGAATGCTTGTTGAGCGCGAGGGAATCAGCCGCCCGTCGCCCGCCAACCTTTTGTGCTTCTTGCAAGAAATCCCGACATTCCGACGACAGATTGGGAAGACGCGACACCACAGTGTCCAGATGATTTTCGATCAATGTAAACTAAAGAAAAATAGAACGAATACTAAGCCAAATTTTCATCGTGCACATACATCGTCGTAGATATCTTTTGAACAGTTTGCTGCCTGGATGAATGTCTTGTAATTCGCGAACGCCAAGTTTTCAGTCTCATCTTGCAAGCTGAGCTTCTCGTCGGCTAAGCGTCGAGGTTCCAGCGCTAAAAAGAAATAGAGCCAGTCTGGCGGAAGTCGCACAGGGTGAAATCTTACCGAGTTTGTCGGCCGAAAACGAGCTCAACTCTTGCAAGTACTGCGAGAACTCTGGATCAGCTAGCTTGTGATCTGCAAAATATGCCGTTTACAATTGTTGGTAGCTGAACATTTTCAGGGTGTATGACTATAATATCTGGTGGAAAATTTCAATAGTTTCGTGCACGAACTATTCATTGTATTTTAACGAAGGACTACTACATATTAAAAAAAGACAGGCGTGGCGACGGGAACAAAAAAATTGTACCTGCATTTGGCCCGAACAACTTTTTCATGGCCCAATCGTCGAACGACATGATGCTGCTTCCTTTAGTGTTTTAACTGGAGTAGCGAAGTAAACTTTATTCCAAAACTTTGCTGAAACAGATCGAACTGTTCCGGCAGAAGGAAGCGACTGGGGTCGTCGATGTGGCAGTGGATACGGTAAGAGGTCGACACATTTTAAGGTCCATTCATAAAGACCTCTGGGCTATAGATAAGGGATTAAAAGCTGATTCATGTGTTTCGGAGACTCAAATTCGAGAATCGGCTGATTATCAGCTTCAAAGAACCAACTTGGATAGCTTTTATTTGATGAAATCTATGGATATTCTTTTTGTTCATTTCTAGTCTTGAGAAGAACACGATTCAGGTCCCTGGAAATTAGGCCTCGCGGCCGGTTGGCACAACACAGCACGATGAGACCGACTGAAAGCTTTAGCCCAAAAGCCTTTGTAGGATCTAACGTATCAAAGCGAATAGATAAAGTTCAAGCAGTTGCATGTATTTAAGCGTAGTTAGCTAATGAACTGCTAAATTTGCTGTTTAAGCTGTTGAGAAATGCTAATTTCTTCGTTTTCAGTTTGGGTACTTTTTCACCATGCTGATGATGCGCAACTTCTGCGGCGGCTGCGGCCGGAAAATAACTGGAGTGAACAACATGCTGCTGAGAAGTGCGGCGTCGATGCCGAAGACCAAGCCAAATTACGACGAAATGCCCTCGACGTCCGATTACAATGCAGCCCGTCGCAAGGCGGCGCCACCAGTAGCCGTCGGCATAAAGCTTGGCGCTCCGGCCATACAGAAACAAGAGAAACCGATTGCAGCATTGCGATCGGACGAGTGGACAGTAGCAACATCGAGCGCCTCACCGGGGAACTATCTGCAACTGTCGAAGGCGCGTCTGTCAGCATTGGTGACGGTGACGGCCATCGGAGGTTTTGCAATGGCACCGGGACTGTTCGTACTGCCGACATTTGCGAGCTGCGCGGTGGGAACTGCGCTGATGTCGGCTTGCGCGAACTCGTACAATCAATTCCTGGAATCGCCGTACGACTCTCAGATGAAGCGGACACAGGCGCGCGTCCTCGTGGTGGACAAGATCAGCCCGTTGCACGCCGCCATATTCGGCACGACAGCCGGTCTCGCAGGCTTCATGCTGCTCTGGGTCGGCGCGAACCCGCTGACCGCCACTTTGGGCTTGGCCAACGTGCTGCTGTACGCCGGCGTCTACACGCCGATGAAACGCCACAGCGTCGCGTGTACATGGGCTGGAGCTCTGGTCGGCGCGATTCCTCCTTTGATGGGCTATGCCGCCTGTTGCGGCACTCTTGATGCCGGCGCGTTCGTCCTCGCCGGCTTGCTGTACGCTTGGCAGTTTCCCCACTTCAATGGACTTAGTTGGAATCTGCGCGCCGATTACAGTCGCGCCGGCTATCGCGTCATGTGCGTCACCGATCAGGAGCTGTGTCGGAGGACCACTCTACGGTACGTTCTCTTTCTTATAGAGCACCGTAAAAGAGAGCAAAACTGCATAATACGATTAAAGGGGAACTGCGGTCACTTCTATCGGGAAATTATCTACCGTATATTGTTTTTAGTTGTAAAAAAGTGGCTGCGAATTATGTTTATATTGTGATTAACGCTCAGCTGATCACTTATCATAGATAGCTAAAACAATATGCAGTGTATTACGTTCAGCTGGATGTGACCGCAATACCCTTTCAAATCTAAACCCTCTTCTCTCTTCTTTAACATGATAAAATGAAAAAGTTATTCAGATTTCTACTATTAAATTATTTAGATTATTCATAGTAAATTTAACACCCCTGTTGCCCTTCGACAACTCTTTTGACAATGTTCTCGGTTGGCTCTTTCCTTCATGTCTGCGATGGTTGAGATAATCATTTGAATTTTGAGATAGCGAAGTTATTCGATGTTAGTATCGGTGTTGTCGCGACTCAGCGGCGTGTGCCTATTCAGCAACCAATATCATATCAACGCGGAAATGCACGAGTGCATTTATGATGACGACCGCTTGGTGGGCGAACCCAAAAGACGATGATTAATCAAACAAATCTTAGTTGATCATTGTGACAGCATGATGGGACAGACAGACACCGCCCGTCATCGTAATACGTCACTCGAGCATTTCATTTCATAAACCTTGCATGCAGTTCTTTATCTCTGCAGTTTGAACTCTAGTGGGACAAAATGGAATGCAAGCCTAAAGAAATGAAATGCAAAAGTGACGTATAATGATGAGAGGCGGTGAAATTGAGAACATCCGATTATACACCTTTATCGTTAAATCATGAAATAGTGACAATTCATTAAGCAACGTTTTTTGCAGACATGCCGTGGCATTGGTGGGTTTGTGCTCGGTAGCGGCACCTCTGTCGGACCTGACAACGTGGACTTTCGCGGTGGATTCGCTGCCATTCAACGCGTACATGGTGTATTTGTCCTACAAGTTCTACAAACACCCTGACGCAAAAACCTCTCGCACGTTGTTCCGTTACAGTCTCATTTACCTTCCAGCGATTATGCTGTTGATGGTTGTGAGCAGTTACGGAAGAACGCCCCCAAAGGACGGTGCCCGACCAGTCAAAGAAGCAGAGCATGTAGAGCACATTAGCTAGTCAGTTTTGCTGGTGTTTGCTGTGTGAAAGAGACTTTGCGAAATTGACGTTTATTGTTTTTGTGCATACATATTGGTTATCTGCTACATTCATTGAAATCGACTGCCGCCGCAACAGTAGTCAGATGGTAGTGATTGCGCCGTTAGCATGCTGTGAGATCGCCATGTACCGTAGTTACTTTGTTCAGTACGAAAATGCCTGAGAATTCTGTTTTTTAGCCTAAATTTGGAATAGAATTTAGAGAGGATCATCGTGTTGATAAATCTTACATTATTCATGGAATATCTCTGCAAAGGACAGCAAGCAGTAGTAATAAAACTAGCGCAAGTAATGGAAACAGTTTGCATTCCCACATTCCTCGGGCTTAACATGAATTGTGGAATGCGACGATATGTGTTCGGATCGGATCCCCTACTAGAACCTTGCCGAAGAGGCACCAGCCTGAAAGAGTGTTGAAGTACAAAATAATTTACGGATATATGAGCCGTGTTGATGACGCCAATCGTGATCGCGTGTCCAATCGGGTGAAATTACTGCGTCCATTCGGTCGCCGTGGTACAACCGCTCGCGTTTCGCTTTAATAGACTCTTACACGAGGTCATATTGCTCTGGATGCAATAATTTGTCATCTTTTCATGCTCATTGCCTCGATTGTACCGTGCGACATCCGAAATTGGAGGAACTAGATTTGTGTGACATCTCACTCCGCCATCTCGTTCATATTGGCGCGCTAGCCGGAATACCGTAGTTCGGCCGATTTAAACGTACGCATCGGCTCAATTGAGTCAAGCGATACGCAGTTGCCATAGAGGAAAGCCACAGTTGGTATTGTTTGTTTGTGTGCAATGTTTTCGATCGATATTTAAACGGCTATGTGCCAAAATATTTCTGCCGCTTTTGTGCCTTTCATCATCGTCGTCGTCTGGCGCAAGGCTTCTCAGTGGTGTTTGAACGATTGTGTGTCGCCGGAAGGGTAGACGTGCGCGCGTGAAGGATCAAATTGTGCTGTTATAGGCTCGATTTTGTATATTTTTCGTTACTATTTCAATCTGTTTCTTACAGCTTCGTTGATTGACGTCGTCCACTTTCTTTCAGTGCTCATACACACTACTTGCACAAAAAAGAAAGCATTGATTGATTAATCTGCGTTATTGGAGGCCAATACGGCCGTGGAGCGACCAATCTCTTCGCAAACGAACTCAGGCTGGGCCATGATCTCTAACCTACATGGCTAACAATAATAATAATAACGATCAGTTGGATTCGTTGTTGACGGAGAATTCGACGGGTAAGTCTGAAATTGCGACTGTTCGCGGCTCTGTGCGAGTTCTTTATTAGTCTGTAGTTTCATTTTTCATGCTTTGATTGTCTTTTCGAATGCATGTTTTCGTATTTTCCGCGGTTGAATGCGCAATGTTCGAGAAGGGAATCTCTGCCGAGCGCGATCGTCCCCTAATGGCGCAAGTTGGTTAGACGGCGTGGAAGGGAAGTCCCCGGCGTCGGTGGGAGTTGGGCGCCGTCCTAGAATCGAAGTGGGTCCCTTTGGTCGGGATCGGGATGCGGTGTGGGAGTGCGGCGTCGAATCGGCGAAACTACTGCGGCGGTCGTCGTCGACGGCAACGACGATGACCTTGATGGCGTCGGTTGTGCAATCGAGTCCGGTCGGCCGGCGCGGCGACCTCTTTCGCAGCGCGGACGACGGCCCATCCCCCGTCGACGGCGCAATCGGCCGAGTTCACCGCTCTCGACCTTCCCGTCGTTTTCTTCCATTCTTGTCGTTGGTTGCCTCCGCTGTGCCTCCTCTCGGCTCGCAGCGAACGCCTTGAGGGCAAAGCGCTTTCATTAGTTCCCGTTTGGATTTGCGTGCCTGCGCTGTCGCTAATATTCCTCCATCACCGGTAAGAAGATGTCATTTCGTGATGATCAATGTCCGCGCGTAATTGTCTCCGTATTGGCGGGGGATTTGGGAAGGAGGTGAGCCCGCGCCGCACCGCGCCGCGCCGCTTGTCCGCCTGCCTGCCTGTCTGTCAGCCTGCCTCCATCGTCTGGAGACCAGCAATCGGCGGCCCGCATCACGCAGCCGTCGGAGTCGCAGATGGCTTTGCTTGAAAGAAGATATTATGTTTAGACATGCGAGATAGGGGGACTCATGTGTTTTGCGCGTTGCGGCCTCTGTTTCATTGGGTGCGCGGTGGAAGGCTCGCAACAGTCTGTACTGTCGTTTTTTTCTGCGCTCGGCGGTTTGATGCGGTGCGCGTGGTGGAGCCAGTAGGAGATGAACCGTCGATTCCGAACGACGCCACGCCGGTCGTCAGTCCGTATGTCTGTTTTTCGATTGAACGACCTTGAATGTCCGTCGACGTCTGCATACGCAGTGCGCGCGCAAGGTCGCTGCATGCACGGCGTCGACCGGCCCTGGTCGACGTCGTTTTGCTAAAAGCACTGCACTTTTCTCCTGCGTGCATATGGCATTCCTGAGGGAAAAGAGAAATTGGACGTTGCGTGTGGACAGGATGAGAGAGAGAGAGGAGAGGGGTGGTGGTGGTGAGCAAATCGCGCAAGATGTTGTGAGTGGGCGCATTCATTTGTGGACGCATTTGTGGCGGCGTCGGTCGAAGAAGACCGCTGACGAATGGGCGGAGGAATTGGCGCGATCGGCCGCCGACCGACCGCGATTCAGGTCACACGGCCGACGGCGCCGGGGCCGGCTACCCCTGTCGGGCGCGCATCGTGCCAGGCGGTGTAAACTGCGCGGCGTCGACCACCGATTCGATTCGAACGTCCGTCCGGCCGTCCGTTCCGTTTCTGAGGCCGCCGTACCCACGGTAGTACGATTGCCCGTGCGCTGGCCGACCGACCGACGCATGTTGTCGTCGTCGCTAGCTGTTACTACGCACTCTCGCCTCTTCCTCCCACCGTCTTATTGACCGTCGCCTTGACGCGGTCAGCTGTTGGTCACTCTGCGCCCGATAATTGAGCCGCATCATTACGGATCGCCGCGCGACGTCCAAGTTGTCAGGTGCGTGAACGGGACGTTTGTCTGAAAAGGAGCGCTGCAGACGGATTGATTGGTTGGGTGACTGCTGCCGCCTGGTTCGCGTCAAATATTTGTTGAAACCGGCTGCGACTGGTGCCCCCTCCGTCATCGTCGTCGCCCCGCTCATTGACATGCTGCTGCTGCGGGCGTGCGAAACGCTATACTCGCCGATTGAAGGCTTGCTCGCGTCGTCGCGACTCGAGTACGAGTGTTATGACTGACGGGCGACGGCGGCGTCGGCGGCGCTATGGGGGGAAGCGCAAAACACGGTGTGGGTGTCGGGACGAGGGTTTTTTTGGCCGGCAGCGGTGCACGCGCCGCTGCGGCGGCGTACTTTTTCCAAAACGGGCGACGCTAGCAACTCGACCACAATGCAGCGGCAAGCGGCACTTTTTGAGGCGCGGCTACCGATCGAACGCCATCGAACGACCTGGCACGAAGGCTTGCGCGGTCGGCCGATCACAGGTGTTGCCGTGCGCGCGTGGGTCGGCCCGTCGCAGCAGCGCGGACGATGTGTTGCACGGGGGTTTCGTCATGCGGCGGTGTGGGGACTGAACGCGCAACGCGCAAGGACGTCCGGTCGTTGCTCCCCGGCATGACTGACTCACGCAGCGCGCGCCTGGTACTACACGCCGTTCCTCTTCTCATTACTCGCGCACTTTTCACTCTTTCACTCCTCTATCGAACAACCTTCCCCTCACCGGAAACTTCTCACGTGAATGCGCGCGCCCTTACACCGTCTGCAATTTGTGTTTTGCCGCCCGCTGGACGCAACTGACGCGGTCTCCCCCTCTCTCTCTCTCATTCTGCTAATAGATGGAAGCGTTTAATGTTACAAATACCGTCGCGCCCGTGTAGCGCGACTCGATTAGCATCGTGCTAGTGCATTGTTGTTTTGCGATGGCGTCCATCTCGACGCGCCGGCCGAGGCGGATTGGAGACTCGTCGGATGGCACGCGCTGGTACAGACAGCGCGTGATGCGCGTAAAACGGTCGTCGTTCGGCGCGACATCGGGAGGGTTTCGATTGCATACAGGCTAGCGCAGACGACCGCCAAAGCATCGGACACCTTATCGCCGAAACGCTGACCTCAGCGCGATGGTCCGTCGCACGCGCTTTTGGCCCACTGTCTGACCCCCTCTTATTCGACGCTTATTCCGCGTTCACTCTCGCCCTCGTCGTTATGTGGGCTCCGTCAATTCGCCACCAATAAAAGCCATGCATCCAGACAACGATCCACCGCTTCGTCCAACGTTCAAGGGTCTGTCAGTTACGCTGCGCAACGAGCATAGCGAGAGGAGAGGATAGGGTCGAGTGGGGCGCTGACCAGGGGGCAGCGCGTTGCGCGGGACGTTGTTGCCGTCTGTTTCGCGGCGGTCCCGCCCGCTGGGTGACGTCATCTGCCAGGCGGCGCTAGACGCAGGCGGATCGATAGAAGCGCCCGTCTTCGTACTCTCCCGGCCGGACGGCGACCGCTGAATGGTGGCGGCGTCGCGCGAGGGGGCGACGCCGCCTGGCACGGACACCCCCGGCGAATAATAGACGCGCCGGCCGGCCGCTCGTCGACGGCGGCCGCAGATCGTCGAGCGACAAAGCTCCACGACGCAGCGCTGCGATTGTTTTATCGCTTATCCGCCCCTCCCGTCGCCGATCATTATCGTACCTGCAAGTGCCAGGTCGGACTCGGGGCAAGGTTCAGTTCGCCGGCGCCTCTTCGGTCGACCTTTCTTGCCGACTCGCCGACCACACGTACTACTACGCCGCGGTCCGAGCCGTGCCGATTAGCGCTTGATCGACGTCGCCGTCTAATTAAAAGCGTCTCCGCTTAATAACTTGTCGACGATGCCGACTGCCACTGCCATCATCCGCGCCCCCGATGGCTAATGCAACTCGCAGTCGGAGAAATTCGGCAGGCGAACGCGGTCCGTATCATTCACTCGCCTTTATATACGGCTTTCTCCCCCGTCCGCTCTCGCTCTCTCACTCTCTAGCTATTTTGTTCTATTGTGCTCGAATGAATGTATATTTTATCGGCGTCGCTTACGACTGTTGCATTTTCAGAGGGGACGGAATTTCGCGATCTGCTGCAGGGCGACATCGACATAATCGAATACCTGGGCTCGAGCGAGTACGTCGAATACCATTCGATTAATGACCGATGAGTATAATAACGGATGACATTGCGCTTCAGCACGCCAATTGACAGTCCTTTGGGTCCATCGGACGGCGTCTCTCGAGGGCACACGGTGCAGCATCTCAGGGTCGCCGCCATGATGCTCAACGGAAACGGAGTCGGCGGCCTTCAGCAGCAGCCGACGACTTCGGCGTCTGGAGTCAGCCAGCAGCAGCAACAGAACCCCCAGCAGCTCGACGCGCAACGTCGTCGCGTGACGGCTCCCGGCAACTACGTGCATCCTCCGCGACTACCCGAAAGTCCGCCGGAGACGGACAGCGGCGCTGGCTCCGCGGGATCGCCGAGCTCCAGCTCGGAACAGTCGCCGTACTCCCCTGACTTTCAGGGATATGGTAGGTTGTGGATTTTGGGATGATTATAATCACAATATTTCGAGCAGTAATCAAAAGCCGAAGAGAGCACTGCAACATGCTCAATGTCGAAAGCTAAATTGAGCACATTCGCTGCGGCATTCTCACTGTTAACCTTTATCAATACAAGATCAAAACATCATTTTCTCACATCTGATCAAAAAAATCTTGACAATATGCTTGGCGAAGCGAGCCGAGATCTGACTGGACACCACGATAAATGATACATTTGCAGCCAATCTTCTGCATCATCAATCGACGGTCATTCATCCGCCGGTCGGCGGTCCGCACCAAAATGGCAACGGCGTCATTCTCGGCGTGCACGACCTGAATCAAGCGGCGCTCATGCAGGACATGCTACAGCCGTCGCCCCTCCACCACCACGGTCACCCTCACATGACCGGTCCGCGCGCCGTTGTCCACCATCCCTCCAACGGCAACGCCCATGCGCTTGCCTCACCTCAGCAAGCTGCCGACTTCGCGAGTCCCTATCCGTCCGCCCAGCCGACCCCCGGCGCCCTCCCTCAGGTACGATTTCAGCATTCTTCGCGAGACCTTTCTTTATTCGTTTTATATANTTGCGTATCCACGGCTTCGTGCTCACTCGACACACGTAGCGAATGGTCGCCTTGCGATCGTCCCAGGTCGGCGGCATCCTATCCGCATCGTACTCCTCTTGGGCGTCGAACGGGAGCGGTACTGTGAAAAGGTGTTCGCCCTTCTCCATCGCAACCCCGGTGCTGATCAGCGCTTTGTAGCGCAAAAATTCGTACCATCCCGCGCCCGCGCCCGACTTGACGTTGCACTCGCCGATAAACAACAGACGCACCCCCTCGATCGGCATACGCTTGTTCACGTGGACGATGACGTTTGTGTACGCGTGGGACAGGTCATCCTCGGCGTCCACAACAATGTCGAATTTTTTGACTGTGTACGGGTCGTCCTCGTGCTCGTCGTCGTCCGTGTCATTGTCGTCGTCATCGTCGGGCTCGTCGTCCACGTCGCGCGATCGCTTGGCGTTGCGCGCGAAAACAGTCGGCGGTCTGTTGACGCTGTAATCCTCCTCGAGGATCTCCGGCGCCTGTCGTCCTTTGACGGCGGCGCTAGTGACGACGACGGGGACCGAGGCGTGCACGGGATCGCCCTCCCTCGCCTTCACCTCGAAGCGCAGCTCGTACACAACGCTCATGACGTTCCATATCGACATTTGCATCGTGCACGGCGCGTCGTCCGGGACAGTCACGCTGAAGCGCGAGCCTTTCGACTTTTGCTGGTGGACCACGAGCGTCTGCACTTCGCGCTGCATGTCCATCACCTTGGATCGATTCGGCTTCCTGAAAATACGCTCGCATACGGCTTTGATCGATTGCGGCCGAGAACGTCTTCTTCCTCCTCCTTTACCTGAAGGAAATCGTTTGGACGAGTTCGACTTTGATCCGGTCGATCTCGATTGGCGGCTTCGTGCTGATGTCGGCGTCGATGGGGATGGCCTCGCCGTTGGTGAAGGCGCGCTTGGGCAGGTGGAGGCGAGCGAAGACTTCGACGGGGCGGCCGCCGCAGCAGCCGCCGCCAACGGTGTCGTTTTCGGTCTTGGTGAACTCGTAGCAAGCGGGATCGTCGGGTTGGAGGCGCAGGTCGCGAATGACGGTGAAGGGCTTCTCGACGTAGTTGTTCGTATGCCAGTCGGACGCCGTCGCCCTGCACGCGTAGCGCACCGCCATTCGGCCGTTGGAGAAGCTCGGCGGGAAGCGAGGCAGCCACACGGGCACGCTGGCCGAGTGCGAACCTCCTCGACCCCCCGTGTCCACGTACACCTCTTCGTAGAGGAATTCGTAGTAGAGACCGGCGTTGTTCACCGACTGCACCCAGCCGACGAAGGCGACGCGCACCCCTCCGCCGCCTTCCGCTTCCTCATCGTTGTCGCTCCCCCGAACCACTACGGTGGCGGTCAGTTCGTTGTCCACCGAACTTCGGAAGGTTCCATCTTCGCCGACGCTTATTTTGGCGATCTGCATTCCGGGCATATTGCGTAAACTTTGCCGTTTTGCCACAGCGGCAGAGACCACAGACCGATTCGACCAACTAACCAACCACTTGTCGCTTTGTTTGATGTAAGTGGCTGGAACGAAGCGACACAAAAAGCCCACGCTTAAAGAGTCGATTGTTCGGGAATGAGGCGAATTACCGGTTGCTAGGCCAGTAGTTATGACAGACGTACATAGCATGAATTTTACTGAATGTTGCCGCGTCATTGAGCGTTGTTGGGAGGGCGCTTTGAGGACGCAATCGTTGATCGATGTCAAATGGCGCTCATTTCAGGCGTCGAACCCGGGCCAGTTCGACAATGGCGAGTCGGACGTTTCCTGGCAGAAGACGTCGAACGGTTCGTCCGTCTTCCACCCGGGACCGGTGTGCATCGGCACCGATCGGCCGCAAGCGACGCTGACCGTCGCCGGCGACATCGCCTGCACCGGCCAAGTGTTCCACCCGTCCGATCGCCGCATCAAGGACAACATCAGCGAGATCAACTACGAGAAGGCTCTCGGGCGTCTCGACAAGTTGCGCGTCGTCGAATACTCCATTCGACCCGAAATCGCTCGCGAATGGGGCATCAGCGAGGAGGCCAGGCATCGCGTCGGCATCATCGCCCAGGAATTGGCCGAAATCATGCCCGACGCCGTCAACGAAGACGGCGATTACCTCACCGTCGATGACGTACGTTTCATTTGCTTAAGTCTTTTTTGAACTATCTCTCAATTGGGTAACTCTTGCAGAATCGGATATTTTACGATACAGTCGCCGCCGCGAAGGAACTCTCGCGATTGACCGGCAATCTGGAGTGTAAAATCGACGAGGTAGAGAAGATATCTCAGAAGCTGGCGCGGCTGGCTCGTCTGAAGAAGCTGGGCTCGTTCAAGTCGACGCAGTCGGTGATCTCGGGGGCGGGTCTCTCGCAGGCGGGCTCCGAAGCCAGCTCGGGTATCTGCGCCGGCGGCGGCAGCTACATTTCCTGCTCGCGTAGCTCGCTCGGCTCAGCCTCCCCTCCGTCTTATCGCAAGAGCGACAAAGGCAAGGACCGACCCGACGTTCGCTATACCAGCGGTCACAGTACTCACAGGCATCAAAAGTACGTGCCTTTCCTGTTGATATCGCATTGGATGTTCCCTCATCATCCCCTCTTTCTTTCAGACACTGCCGCCACGCGTGTCATCGAGTCGATCAGGGACTTTGCAGCAACAAGATCATCCAGTGGACGATCGCCATTCTAGTCGCCGTCATGGCGTTCTGGTGAGTGCGCGACTCGAGCGACGAGTAGTGCGGAGGATTAATGGGATTGGGCTTTTGCAGCGTGCTGGCCATGGCCACTCTCTACACTCTCGATTGGTACAAGCGCAACTACGGCACCCCCACCTACGTCACACCTGCGCCGGCGATCACCGCTCGACCAGATGCGGCGAAAGATGGCGGGCCGGGAAATATAATCGAGGTGAAGCCGTCAGCGTCATGGCGCCCGCCGAAGCAGCGGGGAGTTCCGGAGATATCGCCGTGTAAAGAAGCGCAGTGCCAGGCGTACTGCTGCGGCGATCCTCTTGCATATGAGACGGATAGCGGCGCGAAGGCGGCCGACGTCGACATCGTCGTCGCCCTGCCCGGCGCCAAAGCCGAAGACAACAAGTACTCCAACGATCAGCAGTCGCGCTCCCGCCGGTACAACTCGGAGTCGCCGATTGCGAGCAATAGCGTGCTACTCGGGCCGGCGCAGCCATTCGCCGACGTCCGCATCGAAATCCCCGAGTTCAACATCACTCTGGATCAGCGCTACTGCCAGGGCGGCAATTGCAGTAAACCCAAGGAGGGCCGCTTCGATCTGTACATACCGATTTCTACCTACATGCCGACGATCCCGTTGGAGATTGTCTTCGAGTAAGTGCTGATCAATCGACCCTTTTGTATCGCCTATTCAAGTCGTACTGTATAGGAGGCTAACGATTGTCATTGCAGAACCGGTAGCAAACGATATGTCGACTCGTGCGGCAGACCGGAGGATTTCGCGTGGAAGCACTGCGTGTGGAAGAACAACGACCCGTTCAAGTCGAGTAAGGAGGTGGATAGCAGTCGGCTGCCCGGTGCGAAGAAGGTAAGCTACTTTGATCGTGGTGCCACAATTTGCAGTGCTAAATTTCATCGATTGCAGAAATCGGTAAATGTCTTCGAAATCCCCGCTGGCGACTTTATCAAGAGCGCCTACACGTTCCGCGTCGGGTACACTACTGAGGTGAGCGCAGCTATTCTTAGCACTTATCGATCAGTTGTCTAAATCGGATGAAAAGAATTTTCGCGATTTTTAAACTTATTAAAAATATATATTTTATCGTATTTTAAAATGGATTCTTTTGCAGTCGTGCACCATGAACATTGACCAGAAGGGAAAGGGCTTCGACGAGTACAGACTCTTCTTCTACCGGTCCTGCTCGAATGACAAAGCGTTCGACTAATTCTACTCGCCGCCCACACACACACACCTCCATGCCCCATATTTTTTAACTCTTTGGAGAAGAAAGCCAGGTCACGGAGTCTGTCTCTCTCTTGAACGTCGTTGATTATTTTGCTGCGCGATGATTCACTGTGATTGTTACTGTTACCCGTTTTTCCGCGTCGTTTTCTTCTTGGAGAACTTGTGAAAGCAAATTCTACCCCGTTAGTGCAATATGTTTCTATTCGTCTCCCTCTTCTTCCCCAGTTTGATTGTTGAAATGTTCGCGAGATGTTGACTAGCTGTCTGTTCGCCAACGTCGTTCCTATCTTTTACTGTGTGCAATTGTGAGAGAGAAGTGTAAATAGCCGCCGCTAATGACGATAATGATGACGTGCCCTCTGTTTTCGGGATTTTCTTCAAACTCCTCTCTCCATCTGCCCTGCGGATTGCTGTGCGTTTCCGTTGCCGCGTACATTTGTTTTACAGGATGACTTTTTTTGAGCACTTCTTACGGTTTATTGTTAACACGAGAACGCTGGTTGGTGTGGTGTGTGATATATATACTCACAAAGTTCCCAATTAGGTGATTACTTTATGACTTGCTGCTGCTGCCAGCCGTTAAGTAACCGCGTATCAAAGTTTGTTACATATATATAATATATACGTTGGTCAGCAGTCGAATATGCGTCCAAGAT
Source organism: Plectus sambesii (assembly GCA_002796945.1). Taxonomy (NCBI): domain Eukaryota; kingdom Metazoa; phylum Nematoda; class Chromadorea; order Plectida; family Plectidae; genus Plectus; species Plectus sambesii. The sequence continues at coordinate 25,496 of NIUQ01000003.1, forward strand.
CGTTCTCTCTGGAAACTTTGTGTGCAAAGCGTTTACACAACGTTTATGTCTAGAGCCGCAACTCGTGCTCTGTACGCGTTCTCCGCGAAGAAACGTACGGCGCGAGCAAACTACGGTAGATTAAAGAGAAATACGTGTACCATGTTTTATACGTGTATTGCGATCCATTATCTTATTTTCTATGTAATAACTGCTATTTTTTGACGCTGCGCATCTTGTTGTTATATTATCCCTATTCGGACACGGTTTACTGCTGACCGTTTTGCAATCAATTTGGCGTGTGCGTCGCCCCAGACGCTTTCCTGTCGACTTGGTCCCTCCCCGCTCGTTCCCATTCGATTTGTTCTATTTTATTCATGTTTGTAATTTTTTGCGCGGAGCATCTCCGTTCGTCGGTCAATGTACAAACAAGTGTACAGCCGTTGCCCTGTTCGTTCAGTGTCCGTCGTCGTGTCGCTGGTGTTCCTCGCCCTCTCGTACCATGATCGTAGCCTATAGTGGTCGTCCTTTGCGTGCGCGCGCGCTCTCTCTCTGTCTCTCTCTCTCTCTGCTCGTTCTGCGCCGCCACCGTGTCTCCGAGCTCGTCACCGTTCATCACAGCCAATCTTTGCTAGCGGATGAGGCGCGGTTCAGCTTCTATGGGTGATAGAATGTCGTCGGTTGGTTCATTCGTATTCCGTAGTGTGCAGTCGCCAGCTCTAAAGTTCTCGCTCTTTACGAAATTGATGTGCAGTGTGTGTCGTTGATTGGTCGAGCCGAGTGTATTTGTGCATAATCAGCCGTCGACAGCAATGGCGACGGACGGTGAGTGTGTCGATGCGTATCTGATGTGTGCGTTGGTGTTCTTCGATTGAAATCTATCTGGGTTTGTCGCTTGTGACAGTTGATGGACGACATGATTACTTCTTGTTGAGCATATACCATAAGTTCCGTTCGTTTTGCTACATCGGCGTCGTCTAACGTATTTCGGTAGATAAAGTGTGCCTTTCATTATTCAATCGCTCTTGTGCCGCCATCAAACACAGAAGCAAACATTCAATAATTTTGAGACGAGCAATCAATTAATCTGTCCCCGCGGCGTTCTCCAACTCGTTCTAAGAGGCATTCGCCGACGCGCTCACGTAGACAGACGCCGACAACAAGTCGTTCTCCAAGGCGATCGCCGCATAAATCGCCCCAAAAAGACACGCCCCCTCCGATTGTGCGTGTGATCAAGTCGCGACAGCGCCGACGACGCGGACCGAGTGCTCAACCACGAAAGATAAACGGCACGATGGCGCGGCCCCAGTGGAACCATGTTAAGCCGAGTGAGCGAGCAGTTTACGGCGGCGCCAAGATCCGCGCCGCGAATGCAACCCTCAGATCGCTGCCCGAAGGTCCCATGCCCGGCTGGGTTGAACGTCTCGCGCAGCAGCGCACGCTCACCAACTCAAACAAGACTATCGCCAAAAGAGAAAAGTGATGTTAAATCTAAAATGTAAAGATGCTATGAGAAGCGCGCATAGCGTGTGGCCTTGGGTCCGATGTGAAGTCACTTTTGTTATACGGAGTATTTTCAGTAGTAGCTTTTTGTCTCAGGCATCATGCGAAGTGATTGTATAGTTGTTGCATTTTGGTCGCTGTGTTCAGTTGTGTGTATTGTATAGTGTATAAAGAAGGGCATATGATTCATCAGGCGGCTTTATTTCCCATTGAATTAGCGAGGACGAACGAACGAAAATACACGACTGTACAACGGACGAACAGCATCGGATCAACGGAAACGAGACAAACGATGGGACCGAAGAAGGAAGGCGCGCGCACGAACACGAGCACGGGGCACGAGCCGAGTCCATGCGCGCAGAACGGCCCAAATAGCGGGAAAGCTGAGTACGCAGGGGCACGCACGACGGAACCGACCGAGTAAAAGCAATCATTATCGGCCTTATCATATACCGGTACTGCGTGTATATGGTGCGGACAAGCCAGAATAACCACACAGTCGAATAATTGACATTCACATCAATCAGCCAAATAATCGCATCCTACATTTTTTCTCTTCTACACAACACCCCAACATCCTACATCCCGGGAAGAGGACACGGACACGTCGTGTGTTAACGGGCGGGCCAGAATGGTCGCGCACAGCTGTCGCCCTCTCGTTCGCCGATCGCATCAGGAAAACGATAAAGAGCAACACAGGTCACCCAAAGAATACCCGGAGATCGCTCGCTATCTTACAAACATCAACAATGCAGACACAGTAACGCAACGAACGAGTAGCGTCCAACCCGGTCGCCAGCAGAAGCAAAGGAGAAGCCGAATGAACACACTTCGACGCAGTGCATCTGGGGGACACAGCAACATCACCACAGGACACAACAACTGCACGCCATCCCTGCATCGGGCGCGCGACCGCACGCGGGCGTCGCGTCCGAGCGTACTACGCGGATATTGACAGGTAGATACGGTATCTGTATTGGCGTGCGTATGCGACGGTCGCATCGAGCACACACAGAGAGCAGCAAGGGCGTCGTCGTTCGCGGACAGCAGAGCAGAGCGATCGACAGAAAGTTGCGGGGGTTAGGGGGAAGGGAGGGGGTGCTGATGGGGCGGACAACAGGGGACGTGGTCGCGATCATCAGTCGGGGTTAGAGGGGAGGGTTCTCTGCGTTGGAGAACGTCAACAACAGTAGACAGTCGCAGAGGAGAGAGAGAGAGACGGCCGAGCGAGACGCCCTTGCTGTCGTCGGTCGCGACGGAAAGAGCGAACGAAAAGCGTCTAAGGGAAGGAAGTAATTGATTGGACAGCAAATAGTGAGCGAGGCATATATATGTGCGCGAACACGGCTGACACATGCGCCTAGACGAGCGTCGAGCCGCTGACGAGGGAGACACGGATGGCCACGCACGGCACAACGAGCCAGAGAGAAGAAGAAGCGGCGATCAGTCGCTAACAACACAACAATAACATAACCACGGCGTCGCTCCCTCCGCGCCCCTCGTCGACCGTCACACACGACCAACGACGACCACGACGAGCAGCGCGCACGAATGGTCGCACGAGACACAACAACACCACCAAGTGCTACTGATATTATATACATGAGCAAGCGCTATAGATACTCTATTTAGCAAGTCGAAGTCGTGTACAATGAATAGACAAATAGAATTTTGCTTTTTTTCACATAAGACAGTTTTTGCTGATCGCTGCTAGAACACACACACACGTCGGTCAAGCGGCCGACCGCAACTGCTAACACACTCAGCAGTATCGTATGTACAAGAACGACGGAGGTGATTCGATCAGACACGGCGGCTAACAGAATATCACTACGATCGAGTCATAGCGGTTAACAATAATAAATGTGGACTGTATAATGCGAGACATAATCAGCAAGTGCGTGAGAAAAGAACGATAATAATAATACGGTGATACCGCGCATTTTTTATAGGCTTTCTGAACATTTTTTCTTGGTGCGCCCTTTTGATCATAAGACCAAAAAAGCAGCAAATCGTGCCGAATTAATTATAGTCCGGACACAAATGGGGGGTAAAGTGCATTGCGACGGACACGCCGATCAATCCGATCGTTCGTCAGAATAAAACGCAGACGGGCGCAAATTAGCGCGCACTACGACATATACACAGAGTTGACACCATTGTTCCACACCGCCACCGAGTAAACACACTCAGACGGAAAATAGTTGACGTTGAATAGAGAACAAAAACACGAAGAAAGCAAAGAGCGCTTGCAAAGGAGGGGGGAGGGGGACGAGTAGTAGTAGCTCACCGCTACTGCCGACGATGGAACGGTTTGACGGCAACGTCGGGAAAGAGCGGCGAAGCATTCTGGCTGAAAACGAGATGGTTCATGGGCGAGAACGATGGCGAGGGACTAACTCGGCGGGTAGCGGCTGTGGCGCTGCGGGACGAACGATACTGTCCTGCGACGTCGATGCCGTGCTGCTATTGCTCGTGTCGTCTTCGTTCACTTCCTGCTTCACGTCGACCAGCGGTCGCACGATCGCGCAACGCGGATTGTTGCCGTGTCGCTGCTGTAACCGACCTTTCTGACTGCTATCCGCTTGATCTGCTGCCGCTCCTTTCGTGTGTCGGCCAGTGCTGCTGCAAAAGAATTTATTTCTTCTATTGTCTCAGTAATAAATTTGATTGAATCATATATAAGCCTCTAAAGGGTGTCATACTTTTTGTCTATGAAAAAATTTATAGAACATGCGTAAGAGCGATTACTCTTGCTTAGAAACTGCGAAGACCTCACAAAACTTCATAAAAAGCTAAATAATGAAAATCCTCGGGGAGCGCACCCCCCATAAAGCCGAAATCACACACACGCTACTCACCCCGATGCCATCGACACGTCTTCATCATCAGACGACGACGAAATGGTGATCACAGACACTGCGGGCGACGGAGGGTCGGACGCGTTGCGAGACTTGGCGGCGGGCAGGCGACGCTGTTGACGCGGGCTGCAAAAATTGTCGTTCAGAAATGAAACCTCGCGAGCTTCAATTCCTCACCTCTGTTCCGCACACTTGACGTTCAACTTTGCGTTCGCGTTCACTGCCGACGCCGGCGCTACAATCGGTCCCGACTCGATGATCGCTGGATCTTTCGGCAGTCCGCTCGGCTGTCGCGACCGGGGTGCTTGTTGGGAATTGTGTCGCGGCACAGCTGGTTGGGCCCAGGGCGACTGGTTGAGATCCTGTAGTGGAGTGTATTGATGCGTTCCCTTGGAGGGATAAAAGAAGGGACTGACCAACACCATATGTTGTGGCGCGATCTGTTGAAGCTGTTGCTGATAGTTCGCCTTGGGGAACATTTGCGAGAACTGCGCGCTGCGAGCGGACGCGTTCGCCAGCGCCTGAACCGCTTGCGGCATCAAAAACGCCGTTTCGTTTTGGAACAGATTGGCTTGTTGCGCGCCGGCCTGGGCGCCGGGCCACGTGAACAGTGGGCCGGGCCAGGCGTTGGGCTGCATCGCGCCAGCGGCGGCCAGAATCTGTTGGGGATCCACCAACGACACGGGCACGAACTGCTGGAACAGCGGCGGGGGAGCGCCGGCGAAGCCCACGAACTGCGCTTGGCGAGCAGTCGATTGCAGGGCTGAAAGAGTACATTCGCATCAGTATTGTAGTTCATTCAATAACCAATTCAAAGTAGCATACCGTATGGAAGAACCGCCGCGAGTGCCGGCTGGTAGGCGATGTAGGGCGGGGCGCCCGGATTGCCACCGGGAGGCACTCCCGTCGGGTACTGCATCAAGCCGCTGTAATCGGGCACGTTGGCCTGCGTCGGCTGTTGCGCCATGGCGACGGCCGGCGGACAGACTGCGGCGGGCGCCGGCTGCAGTGTGGGCAGCGAGGCCAAGGCCGCCGGGTGCACGGCTGGCTGCTGGTTGTTCGAGTGGGCCGCGACGCGCTGCAGCAACGCCGACGACGACGGCTGCACGGACGCGCGATTCGTTCCGTTGCGAATGCACACCTCCATCCGTTGCGCGCTCGATTGTACACTGAAATAGGCATCCGTTTTAACGTCCGTCACACGACTGCCGTATCGCCCTCGTCTACACTGCTGCTCATCTACGAAGCTGTTCGGATCTGCGCTGCTTTCTGTGTGTGCGATGTTTGAACGAACGCTCGAAGCGCGGCGACGGCGGTGGGGACGACAGCGACGCCGACAACGACGCGTTCCCCTCTGCCGCGATTATCGAGCGGCGGGCGCGTTGCGTCAGCGCAGTGCCACGACAAATGTATGGGGCGTCGGCGTTGCGTTCGCTCGTTCTCCGGCCCGACCGCACGTATCTAGTCACAAGACGGCGACTGGCCACGCGTCGTCCCGCCGAGAAAAGACGAGAGACGAGGAGCGTCTGCGCTCAGAGCAGTAGACGACGGCGGGTAAAAAAGCCGCGCTGTCGCCGGGTTTACTTTGTCGGACGGGCGTCGGCGCCGTAGACGTCACCTTACGTTCGGTCCGTCGCGCCGCCAGCCGCGATAACCGCCCCAGTGCAGCGGACCCGCGCGGCTGGCGTCGCGCGCGTCCGCCAGTCGGTCGGGCGGTTCGCTCGCCCGGCCCCTCTTTCTCTCTCTCCCCTCCGGTTTACGCCGCCATCTGCGCAGCCTGCGCGCCGCGCCACCATCGCCGCCGCCGTCGTACACTGCGCTGAACACACACATACTGGCGAGCGAGCGCGCGCTCACTGCATACATGTCCGCACCCCCCGACGGCCCAATCGCCCGCCGTCTACATCGTCGCCCGCACGTGCATGCATACCCTCGTCGAGCGAGCGACTGGCTGGCCGCGCCGCCGTTTCGCGGCGACGGGGCAAAATCGAAACTGCGACGGACGGACGGGTGGAGCGAGCGCTATCGATTGTCGGCTAGCAACGGCTTCGAACGAGGCGCCCACTTAACGACCGTAGCCGCCGTCAAACTGCTCTGCCGGCCGTTGCCGCTTCTCCCACCGCCAACGCCGCCGCCACCCCAACAACTCGCAATCGCTATGGCGATGGCAACGCCGTCATGCGTAACCCAACTTCGCATAAGGGGAGAAAAATAGAGGTCGTCAACGGCGTTAAAAACGAGGCGCGCCAATCGTGAGGCGGGTTTCTGATGGGCGGTTGGGTCCCCCCGCGGTGCGACGGGATGGATCGAGGCGACCGACGACGACGACCAGCGTCGTCGTCGACGTCGCGCATTGGGCGCGCGTCTGCAAACACGCGAGTCCGGAGACTTTTTAGGGCGGACGGCCGGCCTAAGTGCCGGGTAGGTCGTCGGCGGCGGCCGAGTGTCCGACCGACGGCGGTCCCTCTCCAACGAGTCCGGCACCCCCGCGACTACCGGAGCAGACGGCGCAGCTGTCGTCGTCGAAACGTCGCAAACGAAAAACGCGCCGTTACCACGGGAAACCGACCAACGCAATCGTCTCCCCCTCCCTCCCCCTTTTCCGTCGTCGACGACGAGCCGATTCGAATCGCGCCAAACAAGCAGACGCTGCCGCCTTTCCAAAACACGACCGATCGACCGAAGCGGCGCCTTCCATGGGCTTCGTTCTTTCGCTCGTTTATTCGCGTTCGTTCGTTAGCATTGCGGGCTGCTGTTTACAAGAGCTACTATTCTCGATCGTCCCCTTTCCCACTGCGCCCCCGCCACATCGCACGAGCCCACCACACAGTAACGCCCACTTTGCCGATGAAAATATGTGCAGTCATAAGACAGCTCATCGCGCCAAGGCGATCCGGCGTCACGCGCACGCGATAATCAACGCGGCAACACAAAACATCACTAACCGATAATAACGCGACTGGAGATAGGTGTTGGTGACCGCCTTGGAGCGATGCGACGCCGAGCCGAAGTCGATGACTTTGACGCGGAAGGGCTGGTTGACGGGGTCGACGAGCATGATGTTCTCGGGCTTCAGGTCGGCGTGAATCAGGCCGAGCTGCTTCAGCTTGAACAACGCCGTCAACACCTGCTGCACTATCGGCCGAATAGACGACAGCGGCAATGGAGTGAACTTGTTCTGCTTCAGGAAGTCGTACAAGTTCTGCTCGAGCATTTCGAACACCAGACACGTGTGGTTCTTGTGCTGGAAGCACTCGAACGCGCGCACAAAGTTGAACTCCTCGGCGTTCTCGTTGCTTAGTCGCGACAAGATCGACACCTCGATCTGGCCTTGTCGAGCGTACGAGGGGTGCTTCTTGAGGATCTTGATGGCCACGATCTCATTAGTACCCTTCTTCCACGCCTTGACGACTTGACCGAACGTGCCCTTGCCCAAGAACTCCAGCACCTCATACTGGTTGCTGTAGGGCGACACGAGCACTTCGTTCTTGATCAACTGGTACTCGCCTTCGGCGCTCGACTTGCTCTTGGTGGCCCCCTTGGTCGGCAGCGGCTTGGCCGTGCTCTTAACAGTGAGCGCGGCCAGCGGTTTCGTCGCCGATAACAATGATCCGCCGCTCGTTGAGGGCACATGGTGAGGCGCAACGGCGGATGTCGGCCCGAGCTGCTGCGTGGCGCCGAGTTTAGAACAGTCCAAATCCTCCTGCTTGCGTTTCAGCGTCGAGCGCTGGTAATCGCCGATAAGTTTCGCCGTCGCGTACTGGTCGTAGGTGAACTGCGATCCGCCGGCACCCCCCGCCGTCGGAGCCAATACTCCCGGCATGCGCGTAGAAACTTCACCGAGCGCCGTCTGGTCTGGTTGCTCGCACAAACTGCCCGCGGGTAGCTTCCGCTTTCTTGTCGACCGACCACCACCCACTGGGTCGGGCATAACACCGCGAGCAAACTGAAACAAATTCTCAATTAGTTATTGAATATTCTCGAATATATTGTCAGAAAGAAGATGAGAAAGAGAACTGTACCGAGTTGACGGTGGTTAACGCAGGAGCTCCGAGCACGAGTACAACGCAGTCGGTCACGGTCAGAAGGGGGCGCCAGGGTTGTTAGCAACGGTCGAAAGTGACGCCCATTCCAAGCTGGGCAGTCGGCGCACAGTCGCACTGTAGGGGGAATAGGCCCGGTCGTGAATAGCAAGGGGGAGGGGGCGGGGGTGGGGGGGCTGACGCCCGGTCGTCTCGCACTCCTCCCGCTCGTTCAGCAAGCCGTCATGACGCAGCTCCACTCAACTCGGCTGTCTCCAGAAATATCGTTCTTCTCAATCCAGCCCTTTCGTGGATATTTCGTCGGGGGGGAGCGCACTTCTGCGCACGCACGGCGAGACCGACCACTCTAGGCACGTGCACGATCTTCGGTCATGGCCTCGATTCTTTTCGCAAAACGATGATGCCATTCTGTATACAGTATTATATAATAATATGGTCGAAACAAACAAAGCACAACTTAGGTGACAGTGCGGCAGTACGGACCTAAGCACGCAAGCTGCCGCCACTTAACAGGGGCGGCCAGTCGCTCAGACGACTCAGTGCATGGTTGGTTGATCCCAGAGAGAGCGAACACGGATTTAACGAAGGACAGCGCGCCGACGAACGTAATCAAGACTGGAAAGAGAATGGTGCAATTGATTCGTCCCCGCCATTGATTACATCGCTCGACCGCTACCGTACGCGCCGCCGTTCGAAGCGACGGACGACGGCCTAAGAGCACGCGATTTTCCCTGTCGAGATGCACTGGGCAACCTTTCAAGAATATCAGATGTCTAGCGGTCGTCGCAACGACCGCCCGCAATACAGCTTCGAGCGCGCTTCGAGTCCGTCCGCCGCTTCGCGCGCGAAGAACGGCGATATACGGAAATCGATAAAGACCGCCTACAAGTGCGCGTTCATGCACGGTATCTGTGGCGCGCACCGACCAAACGTCCCGTCCCGCCAGGCGTCCGCAGTCCATGCAAACGTCAAGCGAGCTATCGACCTCCTTGCACTGCGCGCGCCGCGCCCAACGCGTCAACAAGGGGAGGGAGGGAGGGGAGGGGGGATACACACAAACAATGCGCAGATACACGGGTCATGTTGGCAGTGACTTTGGCACGGTGGACGACGACGGCGACTAGCCGAGGTTACCCTTGTGCGTGAGGAACTCGAGAAGCGACTCGATTTCCACATTGATGTTGCCAGTGGCGCGACGTATTCGCTGAGCGATCTCGTTAGTCTCGCCGTCGTCAAAGGAGCGACCGCAGAAAGAGGCGACCATGGCCTGGGCGTGGGCGTCGTCCGAGGCGACCGACGTGTTGCTGCCGTTCTTTCCCTTGTGGGTCGAGTCGGTCGATCGGTTGAGGTGGAGCTTGTCACGCAGCTCGAGCATGTCGATGAAGCTGCGGCGCTTACTAGGCGTCGAGCGAATCTTGTGCGGCGTCGCCGTCAGGTCCAGCTGCTTTAGTGCGTCGTTCAACTCCGCCAGCTTAACGCGAATGTCCGAGTAGTGCAATATGGTGTTCTTCACTATTTCGTGAATCTCCGCCACCCAGAACTTCATCGACAGTCCCAGCGCGCGGCGACATTCGTTGATGAACGACTGCGACTGCGCCACCGCCTTGTCCAGATTGTGGCTATTCCAAATCTGCAGGTACTCGCCCTTGTGTTCCATGTGGGGCGACCAGTCCATAATGGCGGACCAGTCTTTCATGAGCAACGGCTCAACCTGAAATCATTGTCATCATTGAGGAGATCGATTCGAGACGTATTTGCGCTCTGCTCTCAGATAAAGCGTAATGAGAAAGCGCTATTTGCATTCTCTCAAGTCGGCAAGACAAACGCCCTCGCGAGCCAATAATGGACCACCAACCTTGATCCCAGCTTGCAGCATGCATAATATTCCCTGTTTCGTATAGAGATCGCCGCGATTCAAATGGGGGTAGAGAAATTTGACGGTCATCTTCACGTCGACCTTTGACAGCTCTTTGCGCACTTTCGACAGCAACAGCCCGAGCAGCTTAGCGCACGCTTTGTTGCTCTTGCACTCGTCGACCACTTCGCACTTGGGATCGCAATCTTGATGAAAGCAGGGGGACTTTGATACGTAGACGATCATTTCATACAAATCAACCTAAAATCGACGATGATGGTGGTGGTGGTGGGAGCGCATTTTCGACGGCTGCTGCAAATGATTCCTTACTTTGTATTTGGAGATGAGATCGTAGATGGCGGCGACGAGCTGCTCCTCGACGTGGGGCTCGTTGCGCGACTCGTGGTAGAAGTCGCCGCGGTAGATGTAGTCGTCGCCGACGAGCGTGAGAATCAGGCCGCTGCTCTCATTCTTTTGCTCGAGGAAACAGCTCTGCACGTGCTTGGGCACGTGGAACTTGGACGGACCGTTCGTGCAGTCACCCGTGCACTTGCAGGCGCTCGAGCAGAATTCGTACATGCCTCTACAGGGGCATTCCTTCTTCAGGCACGGCTTCTTGTTTTTGTGGCACTGACAGCCTTGCGACGGCTTGGCCGTCTTTTGCTGCTTCTTCGGCGGCTCCTTGTTCTTGCACGTCTGCTTGCAGGCGCACAACTTGCTGCAGCCCTCCTTGATGCGCAGACAGTCGCAGCGCTCCGGCTTTGCGCACGCATTCTTGACAGACCGCGAATTGCCTTCTTCCACCTCGCAGGAGCACTTGCAAATTGCTTGATTGAGGCAGTCGCCGCGATATCTAACGCGAAAAATTGTAAAATTATGGGAGAGCAAAAATGGCTGCTTACCGTGCGCTTTCGCAGTGCTCGTCGCACATCTTTCTGCTCGCCAGACAAGGACATGATTCGGTCGAGCAGCGGTTCTGCGTCGGAATGCAGTCGCAGCAGAACTGCGAACGATCGGGCTTGGTGGCGGACGAACTCATGGCTTTAAACAGCCGACGATAACCAAGCGTTCAGCGTTGAAACAAAGATGGCGGTTAATGACTGTCGAATCGTCGTCGTCGTCGCAGGTGATAAGAGAGGAGACTGCTGCGGCTGCTGCTGCTGCTGCGGGTGCCGCCGATGTGGACTCGGCGAGTCGCCGACTGCGAGACGGGAGACGGGACGGGCGAGCGAGCGTGGATCGATATGGCTCGCTCGGTCGGCGACCACCAGACGCGGGCGGCCGGCTTAATTGCCGCCGGTCCGTTCATACAATTACGAAATTGTTCGGGGATTCGGCCCGAAACCGCGTCGGCCCGGGCCAGCGTCTGCTTCGTTAACGCCTAAATCGATGCCGCCAATAAAACGCGCGACGGCCCCGTCCCGAACTGCGTCCTGTGCATTGTTCGACCCGCTTCGACCCTTGATGGTCATCTGCCGCCGCCGCCGCCGCCGCCTCAACCGCTACGCGGTTACAATTTATAGCGGCACTGACCCGCTTCCGCTCGTCCACAAATCGACTCCTCATTATGCTACCCAACCGAGCGAACCAATAATCACTTCATCTTTTATTGTACAAATAGGCGACCGCCAAAACACTTTCCCATTATTCGATATCGTCGAGAAATCATCGATCTTTCGTGATGCCGCTGATGCAAATAAAGTCACCCGGCAATGAGTCAGAGAGGCGGTTAGCGTACCGATGAGCACAATATTCAGTTAGTTAGCGTGCGGTCGCTGAAATGAAAAAATGACCGCTGTCTGTGTCGATCATGACAAATTTGCTTCGTCAAATCACGTCATTTTTTTTCAGCGAACATGCGCACGCGTCGTCTTTGGAGAGCCAACCATTTGCGTGCATTCGTCAATGTCACGACCAGATTTATATCGAGCGGCTATATTTTTTGCTATTAATCTTTAATAACATCTGCCTTGACCTGGTAGCGGGCCATAAATCGGTTTTCGAATCGCCCAATAATCTTCCACCCAGCCGCAAAACAAAACGGATGCATCCACGCAGGCGATCAATCAAAGAGAGCAATGTCGGTTAGGCGCCAAATTTGAATGATTCACTAAACAGCTTGAATGCGATTAAATATCCATGAAGATCAAATAGAACATTTTATTCAATCAAACGACATTATAGATCATTGTTTTTTCGGCTTTATAGTATAGCGCGACCATGCAATCAACGTTTCCGTCGAACGGAACAAGAATACGAGTTTCTGGAAGAGGCGCTTCTCCAAATACCACTGCTTCTTCTCCCGCGCCAGGTAGATATCGCGAATGAGATAGAGAATGTTATTGACATTGGGAAGATTTTCCAACGCTGCGTTCGAGATCTTGGTATCGAAGCACGGGCGGAACACTTTTTGTCCAACCACCAACAGCACAAATGCCATCAGCCCGAGCATCCTAGATAGCGTTGATAAATGTCGCGGAAAATGTAATGTTTTAAGAGTCTGCCTTAAGTTCGAATGCAAAGATGGCGAAACTGAATGCAAAAGTGACTAATGGAATTTATGGTATAATTTAGTTTTTTTGACTCTCACATAATTTTAGCGATTCAGAAAACCAAAGTCAAACTCATATTTAGCAAGTCGAAGAGTCAGGTCAAAGACAGAAATTAATATCATACTTTGATCCGATTTTTTACTGCTGTAAGCTGATTTATGAGCACTGAATTTTTGAATAGCAATATCAATTTCATATTTGCATCAACTTTGGAGATAGAGTGATATATAACTTTAAAGTGTGAGATTAAATTCTAAGCATGAAAATTAAGATTAAGCGAAATTTACCCGATTCGACTAATGCCGAGCCACTCAAGAACTCTTCTGGCAGAGGCCGGAAAGACTTTATCAACGAAGATGATCAGCTGAACCATGCTATCGTTACCAACTCGAGGTGCCTCAAGCGTGTAATTTGAGCTTTGCATTTCATTCGTCATGTGCCAATAAGTGCTCGTTCGTGTAAAGCCGCCGTTCAGCTTCAATTTGAAGGTCATGTCTCTCTCGGTCGAGTTGAGCGCTGAAAAAGTGGTCATGTTTTCATTGAATGATCAATGGACTGGTTTCGTATCGTATCCTTTAGGTAAAGGCGTACTTCTGCGATACATTTCATAATAGTGTTAAGTACGATTGTAGCTAAAGTATGCGATGTGAAACCGATCGAAGGAGATTTCCGCACTAGCCGTCAGTGGGCGTGCCTCTCGCAGCTGCCCTTCGTTAGGCGCAATCATGTATGGCGGTACGCCAAACTGTAAGGTGACGGGATCGGCGGTCGACCGGTCCCTGATCATGGCAAAGGACACATTTCGTTCTGAGGCGGTCAAGTCAATCGTTTTCGACCACACTTGCGGGACGGAGTTGTAATCCAAGGAGCGGTAAAGTTCGAATTTGATTTCGACTTTGAATTTATGGCCCGCAGCAATGTTGTTGAGATCGAGCAGCAGTTGAGTGAGACCGGGTTGAGAGAGTGACCATTCGGTCAGACTGTCTGGCGGAAAGAGAACGCGATAAATATCAAGGTTCTCGTCATATTCGTCGAGGAAAGATGTTGCCGTTTGACTTTGACGAGCAAGAGGATAAGCTTCAAACATTTCCATCAACTCGTCGCGCTCGGTTTCATTCAGGTGGCAAAGATGTTCATGCTGAGCTTCCATGTAATAGAGAACCTGAAAACAGAAAGTTTTCCAAACGATTGAATAAGAAATAGTTTACCGGATATCCTTGCATTCGAACAGTCAGGACAACTTTTTCCGGCGGCATCCGAGTGCCGTAGAACTTGAGGTATGCGAACATAAACGGTGAGAAAAGAAGCATTAGGAATATGCATAAAAAGAAGCATCCGCACAACCATCGGGTCTTCTTCGACCCCGGTCGATCTCCTTTCGTTGGCCAATGCTAAAAAGCGTCGATTTGAATACTAATTTGCACTAATCCCATAAATTCGTATTGAATACCAGAGACGCGAGCAGTTTAATTACAAGGGAGCGGGGCACTTCTTGTCTCTGAGGAGAGGGCGTGGCGGGAATATATCTCTGTTATTACGATTTGACACGACTCTGAAGAGCTAATTCTAAAGAATGGTGGGATAACGCCAGGGCTTAAGTCACCTGGGATCGTATGGAGGAAATGCGCAGTCCGGCGAGTTACTCAAAAAGCCCCGTGGTCTACGTCTCCGAAAGCAGCCTTTCGAGGTTTAATCTGCCTGATAAATATACGCTCTCTTGCCTGCGCGGATCTTTCCGCACAGGTAAATGATCTGAGAATGGAGAAAATTTAGCGAGAACAACAATTATTCCCGGGCAAAAGTAGTCCCAGCAGCTAAGATAGATAAATATAGGCTAGAAAAAAGTTAAGGATGGCGTCATAAAATTAAGTAACAGAAGTTATGGCTACTTTGATCTAATCACCTTATCAAGGAAGTTGTCCAATCGAACCCAACAGTTCTGGACGGCAGCTTCATTATGATAGTTTTCCAGTCGGCGCCAATCGCCGAACGAGAGCGATGTCGTTGTAAACCAAAAATCCATTGCAGCGCGCACTTCGACCAGTAGCGGAATGAACAAGTAGCTAAATGCAATTTAATGGTCAAATAAATAGAAAGAATCATTTCGGTTCAGATCGGGCGTAGCTATAGACTAGGAAATAAATGATGTCATAATTTACTCTTTACTATTCAATAGCCTAATTCAGTATGCGATATTAGCATTGACGGTTCAGAGAGTAAGAATCAGATTCAGTAAACAATTTTAGCCTACCGAAAAGTCTGATTAAAGCGAGAGTTTAATTTTTCATGAAAAAGTTTGCAATTGTGGTAGTTTTATGAAATGGACCTGTAAGAATACAGAAAGAAGAAAATAATGATGTGATTAATTTCTGACGGTTCTAATTTAAAATTATTAAAACTTGCATTTTCATCAGCACAAGTCGCACGCCCCAGAACTTCTTGTCGAGGATGTCAACGCTACTTATACTGGGACAGCCGTGTCGAATATGCCAGGAGCACATCAACAAGTAGACGCATTTAATCGCGTAGAGAATAGCTGGGATCGTTGTATTATATTGCGAACTGAAATTCACACATCAAGAATAGTTCAAGTGGTGTTTACAGAAAGAAGGTTATCGCTCATTGCCTACTTCTTTCTTCCTTTATTCTATGAGCGGTTTTCATTTTTGGTCGTTTAAAAAGCAATATATCTGTTTAACCTCTATAAAAAACGTCCCTTTGGGCACGATTTTCTTAATGCTCGGCTGATCTACGCGCGTAACATAATAATACAAACTCAGGTGTATCATAATGCGAATTTTTTGGCAGAGACCTATTTCATAAGCCAGTCAGAGTATAATGACAATTGACAAGTGCCCAATGTGCTTACTCTCTTCTGTTAAAGATGAAAACATCAAGTAAGGCGTGAAGTCCGAAGGCGATCATCAAATAGTATGCCAGACGAACAAGCGTTCGTCTTGATAAGTAGATGAAGCGGTCAAAGATCATCATGCAAACAAGGATTAACAGCGAAGGGAAGAGCCATCGAGGAACATCGGAGGCGCGCACGTCATCGAATAAGTCCCCGCTGCCGCCTTCGCCAATAAACGAGTAAAAGATGACGAGAACGAAGATGAAGAGGAAGTCGCATGTGATCATGAACGCATACCAGTCGTGACTAGTTGGCTCCTTATTCTGTCCCAGGGTGTTTATCCATTTTCCTATTCTCGTAATTGCATCATTATTTCCTTTGTATTGCTGCCAAAGACCCAGACGCTGAAAAATAATCTTTTCTATCACTGAAAACACGCATGGAAATTGCGATTGCTCACAAAAACTTTGTAGCGATGCCACAAAAGCACCGCTAGAAGGAGAATCTCCCATAGCTTGTTGAAAGTATTCTGAGATTCCCGTAATCCAATATAACTGAGACCATCTCTGAGCGCATCCGGACACTTTGTTGCATTTACTTGAACGTCGGCCAAGTCGCAGAAACGATCAAAAATTTGAACAAGGAAACGAAGTTGCATGATTAGCTGCAAATAGTGAAAAACGTAAAAAGTATTTGATTGCATTATAATTTGATGTCGTCAGTAGTTCTGAAAAATTTATGAAAAGGGAAAGTTGACTACTACTCACGCAAAATATGCCGGTATGAGGAAATCAACCGTACAACTTTGCGTATGATATTAGAAGCATGAACAGTAGTTCACTCTTAAAAGCGCGTCTTTTGTGATGCGATCGCCCTCAGCCCGGGTACGAACGGGGATCCGCAAAGACGCAAACGGCTTCGAGTGAGGCAAATCATTCGCAGCCGATAGCGATCGCCTCACTAATGACGCGCTTTAAAATGTGAATTGCTGCCAACTTTCTTCCACTGATTGTAAACATACTCCTGTCTTGAAATTCAGCTGAGAATAAGCATTTTCCCTTTAAATTCTTACTCTTCATGCTCGTTGTTTGTCTGACAGTCAGTTTTTTATATACCGAGCTCTATAAGCGATCAATAGTCATACTAGATCATTTGAACATAGCACCCGAAGGGAACTAATCTTTTTCTGATCAAACAGTAAAGATCTAAGGAGGGAAGCAAAATTTTAGCGAGATCGCTGCAAGTTTTCAAACTTATTTAAAAATGAAATCCTCCAATCAGAGGCAAACTGGCGAGTGACTTAGCCGGAATAGCGTATAATTTTCGCACCACGTCATTGTCGTTGACAAATAATTTACTTATGTAATTATGAAAGAACTGCGTAAATACTCGAACTGTCCGATAATTATGTTTCATTTTACATAGTAGCCATTTACAAATAAATTTTCAGAAATAATAACGACCAGGAAAGGTATGCAATGTATTGGCTAAATCCGCCTCTGAATTGTCTCTATATCCCTTCAAAGTTGCATCGCTGAACTTATAGATAAACTTCAAGGTAAATCTCTCACCCCAACGTAAATAATGCAGGTGATGAAGAAATTCTTGGACGGCCGCACTGACAGCGCACCCCAAAGAAAGACAAAGAGCGGCAAAGGCAAAGTGATAAGTGCCGGTCTGAACGCGTGAGTTGCAATCAAGCACAAGAAGCAGAGTATCTTCGTGTGCGTCGTGATCGAGTTGATGATACGAAAAAAGATTGGCTGGTTCTCCCAGTATTCACAAGCCCTCTCCAACTGTCTGTAGGAAAAATTGATAGCATTTGCCTGATACCCCTGTTTCATAAAACTGTTGTAATTGCTACTGATGTAATTATAATTGTGGGATATGTGATGATTAGTCGGCTGTAAGGTACGACGGAATTTCGGCATGCACACCTCGCATCGATTAATCATCGCATTCACCACAATGATATTTATGACGGTAGCAAACTGCAGCAGTTTTATGAAACA
Source organism: Plectus sambesii (assembly GCA_002796945.1). NCBI lineage: Eukaryota > Metazoa > Nematoda > Chromadorea > Plectida > Plectidae > Plectus > Plectus sambesii. The sequence continues at coordinate 43,152 of NIUQ01000003.1, forward strand.
GGTCCGTAGCCTTACGGTAGCAGCGCTTACTCGTAGCCAATCAGAGCAACTGATTCGCTCGTCGTACTCATCGAAGATGAAAACACTCTAGGAGTATTTTCAGGCGGTTTGTATTCTTGCGTCAACTTCCTGAGGCGTTTTTTGCTGTGCGCTAATAGCAAATCCTAAGAATAAAACGATTTGTAGCACAGGGCTCAAGCACGTAAAAACAGTACGTGAAGATTCGTTTGCTTCAGCGCTTTCTTCTCTTCCTCGTGACGATGGGCGACATAAGCGTGACTGATGGATTCATTGAAAAACCATTCGGACAGCAACCACCACGGCCCGTACTTGCGAAATAAAGTTGCTCTTGCAGAGCCCGGCAGTTCTCGTGGCATGCTCTCCTTGGTTACATGGTGGTAGGAACCGCTTCGTTTAACTGCAAATCAGCCCAACCATTCATTTAAACAATCAATTCGGTCTATAAAATACTTTGATGGTGGGTGTACTTTGATGGTGGTTGTTGGGTGTTCTCCGATGGCGTATGGCGGGTGTCAACGGATTCATGTTGGATGTTCTCCAATAGTGAATGGTTGGTTTCATCGGATTCATGTTGTATACTCTCCAATGGTGAATGGTGGATGTCATCGAGTTCGTGGTTAGCGCACAGTTTATCCTCATGGTTCAACTGCTCCTTAAGTAGTTTTAAGTGTTTCTGAACTCTTGTCCTGTTATCTCTGTCTTCGCTGGCCTTCATAATATTGATACTTTTAGTGCCTCTATAAATTGTATTTGCTAGATCTATCATTATGTCGCAAAACTTACGAAGATTTTAGAACGCGATCTGCTCTGTAGTCAACGACCACTCGTAGAAACTGTCGGGAATTGAGAATTCGAATTTGGCAGATGAGCGACGTAAAGATGATAACATCGGTCATTGTTGTGCAAACTTCACCAGCGCCCATCTGGTCGAAGGGTTCAATAGGGTTGCTCGTACATCCCAGTCCAAGAAGTGTTCTCAGCCACATCCACTTCGGCGGAGTCATTATGAAAAAACTGCCGATGCCAATCTGCAATAAACGTAGCCATCCATTCCAATACCGCGTCTTCAAGAACAAATTCTATATTTCAATTTCTCCTAAACTTACGTAGATGGATTTGAAAAATAATACGGCGATGTTGTAATACAGCAGATACATCCATGATCCGAGAAATTTCGGCAGCGAGTTTTGGGCGTACAGTCTTGTGCCTTGCCAGAGAAAGGCAAACGCTCCAAAAGTATAGATTAACGCAAAGAACGAATCGTCAAAAGCAATCGATATCAATATGATGATCAAAGTGATCCAGTGAGAGCCGAAGAATACTATCTTTTTCATGATCGATAGAGGATTAGGTCGTTCTGTAACGTAATCAGAGCAATGAGGGGGAAAAGTCGAAATTCCCTCGGTCTCTTCGCTCGGTAGAATATTGTCGCCGCCCTTTTCGCTCGGCTTATTTCGAAAGACGCTCTCTTGCGACCAGACAAGCATCAGCTGTACGAGATCACCACACATCAACAATACTTCGGTTGCTGTATGCTTTTTCAGTTTGCTGTCGAGGAAAAACCATGACATTGTTTTTTCTCGCAAATAAACCCATGGATAGTCTGAAAGAAAGCATATGTAAGACACCTACCGTTTGCTTCAAGACATACGTTCTATTACGCCGGGAGGTAGGTGAAGATGAAGCGCGTATTCGACAAGAAATATAAACGCCAAGACGGTTCCATATGCTTCCCAGATATTTGCGCGCTTTTGGCGCAACGGCGAACGCGAAATAACTATCATAAGGAATACGGCGATCAGATAGATCATTCCAAATACGTCTTGGCGATAAGTTGCGAGACAGACCGACCAGATGAAAGACACCTAAGCAGATGCAAAGAGTGATATGATTTGCATAGAAAAGAAGGCCTCACCTCTTGACCAAATTTATAGAAGAAATATTTAAAAACAAATAAAGCGCATTTCCTCCAATTTTCATGAGCGGTAATGAAGTTGATGTCAACGAAGAGCTGACATGGATTCTGATTGACATGATTCAGACGGCACTGCACGCATATGAGAGATATGGCGAGTACGATTCGCCAGTTCTAAAATTCACCATTTTTGCACGAAAATCAATTCGAAAAATCAATGGTCTAACGTCGTCCATCGACTGCAAACCGATCCAGGCCATCAGATGCGTTGGCCATGCCGTTGGCCATTGTTCAGCGAGGAATTGAATAAAGGAGCGAATAATCCAAACGGTGCCAAGCAGAATTGTTGCCACAAGACAGCACCAACTTCTTGAAGCCGGATAAATGACCATTAGCAAGACAATGATCATTAGTGGAAGGAATACTGCCGATATCTAAAATTATTGAAGCTGTCAAATGAACGCGATCACGGCTTAACAATACCTCATTCACGGCCAGAAATATCATAGAAAAGGCGATCGTTTTCCAGAAATGACGTTTCAAAAAACGAATGGCGACCTCCTTGAATATCTGCGTTTTAGTGAGATTATCGCTGCGGAGAGGTAGGTCGCGTATTCTTGACGAAGAAATTGTGACATGCTTTAGACCAACTGTCATCGAAAAGCGCTTAAGGAAGACGATTACAAGAAAGCAGAGGAGAGTACAAGGCATCCAAATGGCTGTCAAGAGTTCCCTCGAGTGCATGCTGATCCAGTGTCGATCGTTCACGCGTTGACCAGGTTGCTCATTGAAAATCGATACCAAATATCTGCCAATCACGCAAATTGAGCACGCGAAAACCGCAAACAAAGGAGCGCCCATTTCGTTCGTGACTGCTGTTTGCTCTCTGTCGACAGTATAATCTCGCGAATCGCGAATAACCCTTTCACTGTGCCGCATGCTTGGGATAGATGCCTGAGACAATCGAGCAGAGGATGTTCGTCGACTGCGTGGAAGCGATTCGGTTGGAGTTGGCAGACGGGGGGTGGGTTGATCAGTGTGACTTTTCTTTAATCTCTTGAGTCTTCGGTCGACGGCGCGAGTAATAAACAAGAACATAGCGAAGAAAGTCTAAATATATAATGAAAGTGTGTTATATTATGGTTGCAAACCGGACAGAGAAAGATAACCTTGAAAAAGAGCATACGGAAAGCAGTTTCACCAACGTACGTGCCGAAGCCCATTTGAAGCCAGATGATCGAATCTTCAGTTATATATATCAGCGAGCAGCAATATTGCAAAATTAGAAGAGTCTATAGTACACTATTAAAAATGAATATCCATGTAATGCCAAATTGCAATTAACGTACAACTGAAACGATTGCCAAAGGAAGAAGAATGCGCCCTCGTCTGCGCGGCGTTCCAGCGAATGGTAAAGTTCCCAGTACCATGATCATCCAAATCAGGCTCGGAATCGAAGGGAACATTATTGCCCAGCACTAAATTATAACTCCATGCACTGACTGAACGGATCACTTTGCATTAATAACCTGCCTTGAAAGACGGCTTGACCAGGGGCATTATTATGAAATTGATATAATTCAACTTGATGTCCTATTTATTATTTAAATACGGTCATCAGTGTGAAGTGACAAAACGAGGAAATGATGTTACTTTCAGTCAAAGATCGACTTGCATAAGGAGTAAAGGCCAACGCTTACATTTTAATTTTTTTTAAAACGTTCATGTCCACTTCATGTAGGTAAGAGAAAATGGACGTTTTAATTTTGACGCCTTAGGTATGCGTCAATCGTAAATAGATTTATTTTATGGAAATGACTCTAGAGGGCAAACTCAGTGTTCAGTCAAATAATTTCCTTCTGAATTTAAACGACATTTCTTACTGCAAGTTATTAGCCGCTAGTAAAAGCGTTTACCATATGGGGATTTCTATTCAGTGTGAATAATTTAATATCCACTAACCACAATTGCAAACGGAACAGTGATGTAAAAGTGTTCGGCGGCAACTTTCAATAGATGTTTATGTTCGATTTTCTCAAAATGCTTAGTTATTCTAAGGAAAAACATGAATTCAGGCGGGGGCAAGTCGATTGGAGCTAAACCACCGCCGCAGTCGGTCTGATCAACGTCGGTCTCTTCTTCAACGACGAGATTTTGCAGTTCCATCCCCTGTTGGGCCTTTGCTCGCCGTCTGCGTTTAATCTTCTGCGCTAGACGCACGCAGCGGCACAGTTCCACATGCAAGGCGAATAGCAGGATCAAGCTGGCAAATTTCGTCCACGGTAGACCTGCTACAAAAGTAGGCAAGTGCAGGCCACGACAAACAGCTGTGAAAAAGTTCACAATTCCAAGCGTGCTGCAAAGTGTTTGATGATGAATCTAAAATTTTTTCGACTACCGACCTAGTGATCATGGATGTAATATCGTTGTTGGTGGCTGATAGTTGAAAAACGTAGATGGCAATAAGGTGACATGCAGTGTAGCGAGATCCCCAGCGCATAATTAGTATGGAGTGATCGATGGAGATGAGACTGCGACCGGCAAAGGAGATGACGATGAGCGCGATGAGGAAGGTAATAAAGTAAGGCAAATTAATGAAAGACGGATCGGTGATAGACGCCATGCACAACAAGAAGAGATGGAAGATTATGCGACCAGTATGACGCTTGCCTTCCTTTTCGGACGCCGCTTCTCCCCTTCGTGGCTTCCTGTGATCGACTGCTCTTGCAAAGTAACAGCAAATCAACGACGACAGCAATGCCAACCCATCTGGTGCCAATCCTCTGAACTTTTGCCAAGGCGTCCGCATGTATTCCAGTCTATAACATATCATTTGTCAAATACTGCACACGCGTCCTGACAATCTCTGCACCTGTAAATGCCAACGGTTGACAGCCAGTTGGCTGACCTGTACTCTTCGCATTTTGTGGTATTTTCAACAGGATTGTACTCAGGTTCAAGCAGATAAAAGATGCTCTGAGAGCAGCACACAAAACCGCAGAATATCGCCACAAACGTCCAAACTATTCGTCTCGGGCCGAACCAAGTTCCCCGAGCGCATATTATCGAAAAGGCTGCATAAAACACGCCAAAGATGCTTGGACGTAGCAGTGCCGCAGCTGAAATGCATTTGAATTGATACTAAAAGTGACACTTGAATTGCAACAAAATGTACCCATAAATAGAAAGGACGCCAGCGCGAATACGAAGGCTAGAGTAGTCCGCATCTTCCGCCTTGACCTTGTTGTTGACTGAACTTGACGACTGGCCAACTCGTCGGCGGTGGCGGTGGTGGCGGTGAGTTTAGCAGCAATGCGCGACGGTTGATAGAGCCCTGACTGCTTATCAATGACTCATTGGCGTGGCTATAAACCAACAAATATTTTAATGGCGGTTGTGACAGAGTTTGCACCTCGTAAAGTCGACGTTGAAATTTTCAAGAATCAGGTTAAAAAGAATTTTTCCGGTGGATATTCGGTGGTCACAGCGATACGATTGTTTCCACAGTATGGCTTACAGTACTGGTGCGGTGTTTTGATTCGCTCCTTCAATGTGAACTGCGCTGCGAACTTCGAACAGATAACATGACTACCGTACATTTTCTGGCGCGATTGAACAAAATTTCAGCGCGCCGCCAACTTTTTCGCTCGTTTTGTTTACAAACAGAAATTGGTACTGTTGTTATAGCAAAGTATTTTGCCTGGTTGTATTAATTATTGAGTCATCAGCATCGTTTGACTGCAATTATGGTGGAAGAAAAGGAGTTGAATGGAGAGAGTAGAAAGAACGCCGCCGGTCCGGAGAGTGCAACGAATGGCAGCGCCAGTCCAGTATCAGTCGAATCCCGAGTAAAGATGCTGCTATCTTCTCACTTAGAAAGCTGGCTCGAAGTCGAAAATGATCCTGGTACGTAGCGTAACGTAGCTGTTGTCGAGGCTTGATTTCAATCGTTTCGGTTTGTGTGATTGGCGTAAAAATATGTATGGATTATCCTGGAAGAAGGGCAGATGAGGTTAAATCGGTCACGGCTATAGCTGATTACGTCCATTCTTTCCTTCCGTAGTAAGATTAGACGAGAACAACAGCGTGAATGTTCAATAGTATTTTGGTAAATTTCTGCCTCTCTTTTAGTTTGATAGAGTGCAGAAAAGTATAAGTGTCCGAATATATCCGCGTTTATTCAATATTACTCTGACATTAAAAATTTGAGGCGTATTTTCGCTGATCATCGAAGATATGGGAGCGAATGGCATCGCAGCGGAGACAGTCTTCGATTTGTCGACAGTTCCAGAAGAGAAGTATAATTGTTACCAATTCCTACTAATCGTAGATAAAACTTGAACTCTCAGGGTGTACGGCGTGATTTACATGGCGCCTTTCGACAAGAGCGCGGAATTGTCGATTTCGATGAGCGCAAAAAAGGCGAAAGAAAAGAAGACACCCGGTCGGAAGAGAAAAGGAGCGCGGGAGAGCGAATCGGTGCCGGTTGAAACTGAAAAGGGAGATTCAAAGGGTCGAACGCCTTTCTTTCTGAAGCAGGTAGAACATGAAATTAATAAATATGTGACTAGACATTAGAGCTGTATTTTTGGGAGTAATTACGAGATTTCCGCGACTCCTGTAATCCAATAATACTATTATCACAACTGTTACTGTCGCTTGTGGTCAGCAAGTAGTATTCAAACGATTATCGAGTTTTTTACTGCTTGTGAAAATCTTCATTTCGGCTTTAAAGCAAAATTTTAATCTCTCCTAGATGTAAGTAATGTGTCTTAGACTGTTATTAGTATGTATGACAAGGCTACTTAGCAGTAGATTACATTATAAATAGGTATGATTCGTAGCTGAAAATAATTTACGATACATTCCCTTCATACAGAAGTCACCGGACTCTTCTTTTGGACCAAGAGCTGATTCGTTTCAGACTGTAAGAAACTCGTGCGCATCGCACGCGCTGTTACACGTGCTGCTCAACATCGATGAAAAGGAGGCGGGCGTCGATCTCGGACCGATACTGCCAGAATTCCGTCGGACGATGACTGCCTTCGACGAAAATGTACGCAGTCTTTTTACGATCTCCTGTGCATGTCTTTTTTTGGCTTTCCAACATACTTTGAAAGGGCTAGAATTGTCGATCTGACCTGCCAGACTATTGCCAAGAACGCATTATTAATTTCTTCCATATTTTCGTTGTGAAATCGGGAATGGTTTGAAGTTTATCAGGCGCGAATACTTCAGGACCGAGGTCAGCTCTTGTGCTCCTTCGCCCCAATCGTCATGGCGCACAACCGCCACGCGCGCTATTCCCAACTGTCGAGCGCCGTCGACTTGGCCGATCAGGAAGTGAAAGCAAAGAGTCAGTCTATCAACCTTTCCCTTATTTGCGAGACATTTACGGCTGTTGCAGTTGGCAAAAAGGCGCGAAGCAAGTACTTTGCGGATGAAAACAGTTCATCCGACACTACCGATCCCGTGCCAGAGCAGTTTCACTACTCCAGCTTTGTGCCGCTCGATGGGCGCGTCTTCGAGATCAACGGCCTCGCCGATCACCCCACCGACGTCGGTTCGTGCTCGCGCGAGTTGCTCACTTACAGTAGAAATGCCGTATATCGGCTTCGCTTAGGCAATGAAACCCGGATAAATGTACATCGATCCGGCAAGAAAGTTTATGCACAAATATCCGGGTATAATTGCGTACAAAAGTTGCACATGGGCCTTGTAAAACATGTGCACTTATCTGGGTTTCACTGTACTGATAATTTTTGCCGGTCCCAAAGCGTACCTTCCCATGCTAATAAGTTTGTTTATACCGGTAAATTGGCCAATCTTACAATTATTGATATAAACAGTTTACTGTACTCACAATCTCATCTTTGAATTTTAGGCCGAGTTCCCTCAAACACCAACTGGCTCGAGTTTACCTTTCAGCTGATCACTAAGCGACTGGAAGAATGGTGAGACACCTTTTCTTATTTAAGTGTTCAATCGTTTTTAGTGCTGGTAGAGTTTTTGTTTCAGTCAGTCTGAGGATACAACTGTCATGATCATTAAGGAGTCGGATTTGGCGCGGTGTCGTCGAATATTAAAGCAGCTGACGGCTGAACGCGACTCGGTTGCGCCCTTACAATTGACCCTCACCATTACTTTCATGCTGTAATCATTTGTTTGCAGGCTGTACGCGCGGCGGAAGATGCTCACTATTTGGCCGAAGTCACAACCGAAGACCTGGTATGAGCCTTCAAGTCGCTTTAGTCAATATTTTATGCATAAAAACTTGATTCACGCGCAAACTATTATTGCAACGGAATGTTTAAGCTCTGTCACTGATTGATATTCATTTGTACAGGCTGAAATCAGTCTCATCAGTTGCGATCTGGACGCGGCCGAAAATTTCGATCTTCATGTCGAAACGCGCGATGGCCAGCCGCTCAAAGTCGACAAGGTATTCTTGGTTGCTACTAATATTCAGTTTGTATTCATCGGTTTAGAAAAATGCTGCTGTCGACAGCGATTCGCCCAATGGCAAGTCAGCTGCTTACGAGTTCCGCAGTGTGGAGGAAATCGACAGGGACATCGAGAAGACGAAGAAGGAGTTGGCTGAGAGTGAAAATCGGTAGGCGCGCTGTTTGATGGCGGAAGTGCTACTTCGAAAATACATCACAGGAAATCACATTTTTTCCATTAAAGCTTTCTATGGCTTGTCCTTCGTTTTAGCAATTTTCACATTCTCACAAAACATTGAGTAACAATATTCGGGTTTCTACTAGTGAAATTCTGATTTTTGCTGTCGGTAACAATATTGGCGCTATAATAAATGCAAAAGATAAAAAAATCGAGCTTAATGAAAGGGGGAGCGCTTAAAATCGCTAAAATATCGGCGCTCGGCGGTTATTATAAGCTGCCGAGCAAGGAACATATGCTGAACAAAATAAAGTAGTAATATAGTGGCACGTTACTCTCCATCGCGTACTTGAACAGCAGAACATGAGTGACCGTTTTGTTCAGCTTCATGGATGTGCTGAAGGCGGATGATCGATCGACGCACAACTACGGCCCATTCTTCGCCAAATTCATCAAATTTGCCAACGAAAGCAGACTGTACGCTGGCGATTCTACTCAGGTGCGAACAATCACTACTATTCTTCTACCGTATCCTTTTCTTATATAGTCGATCCACTTTGATCTCCTACTCAATACAAAGCCCTTCGATATATTAGCTTAAAGATGCTCATACTATATGTGCAACGCATTGCTGCCGAGTTGATAGTTCATGGATTGCGGCCAGTGTATCAGCAGACGAATGGTAACTGCTACAGAGCAGCCTACTAATCTGTTCGTAACTCTTTGTACATATTGTCGAAGCGATTGATACCGTAATACTCTAATCTGACTAAGGCGCTTCTGATGAACTGGAAAGAACACATTCATAGCTTTCATCCCTTCTTTTTTAGACTTCAAAAGCTACTCCGAAACGGCCGCTTTCGAAATCGAGCGCAACATCGGAAAAGAAACGTCAAAAAAAGTGAACTGAATCACTAATCTTTTTTTCGTCGTTTATTCTTGCGAAAATAAATGCGTATTTTTGCTTGTTTGCTATGAAATTCAGTGCACATTACTGTTTTAAAGGCTATTGATTACGAACTGTTGCAACCTTCTTCGGAACTGTTGATGCTTTTCAATCAACATAATCGCATATTCGTTTGATCTGCTGAATAAACTGTGACATACACTGACCTTCGTCTCGCGAAACGTGGTGAAAAAGTCGTTGCATTTATTGCTCAATTGACGCTGACCATTGTTGCAACCGTCGCTAAAAAAAGATGCAAACTGATGAAAAATGAGGTGCGATGTGGTCACTCGATTCACGATTTCTCGTCTTAAAACATCAAATGCTATAGTTTACATCGCCGTTCACCGATTTTCGCGCCGTCGTTCTTTCTTGTGTCGGCACCGAAGGCTGGCGTCCGATTCTTTTCGATTGTGGATCGGACTGGTCCAAGTTGTTTCCGTGCTGATGGATACTGTTATCAGCCGAGCGCTCTTTGGTTGTCATTCCTTGGCCCAACTGCTCTGGTTGGTAAATGAGTCCTCAGTTGGTTGATGTTCCAGATGAGGAAATGTGTATGTGGTCATTAAAGTACTTGATGTAATCTCAGTTGAATGCCATAAATCGTAGAATTTTGTTGCTTGAACCTTACTGAACGTAAAAAATCTCATGTAGAGGTCAAAAGTATCTAGCTTATGTTGGATTGGGTTACAAAATCTCCTCAATAGGACCGGTAGTGTAGTGTTGCGGTATGTATCGTAGATTAAATTTTGCTGCAAATTAAGTGAAATCGCAAACTGCTACAGACATTTTCTTCTTAGTTTGTAGTTGAAGTCAGCCATAATTTGGAAATGAGAAATCTAACTTTTGCAGGTGATCATGATCCCATTGAATCTCCTTATGCACGATGAAGATAAGATTAAGATTGTCTATGAGCACCAAATACTTGATCAGTACTGATTTGGCTCCAATGAAAACTGCCATCGATTATTTCCGCAGATCTTTTTGTAATTGTCAATTAGCATTCTCGAGTAATAATATAGCTGATTAAAACATAGTGTCCCTCTCACGCTTTTGAGTAACACAAAATGATATGACTTCCATCACCCATATTTGGAATTTTCCCACTCAATAACTGGACCGAATTGCATACATCTTGCGTCCTTATCTTACAATAATTGAAAGCGGGGTGAGGACATAAAATGAAAGAGCCCAATAGGGGAGGGAAACCTCTGCTCAGCCGATTTTTCTGCACGTGGAACTCGGAGTAAGGAAGCAATGGCAGGGTCAATGATCATCAGGGTCGTTATTCTAATAGGGTAGCTGAGAAATAGTGCTGAGTAATAAGAGCTCTCATTGGTCTTGTTCACTCTTCTTGCTCAAAATCAGTAAATTCCACGTATTCGAATGTAAAGTGGGGATTTCTTTCTTGACTGCTTTCTATATTCGTTTTTATTCCATACTTTCAATCTTCTACCATCTGCATCCAAAAAAATAATGATTCCGGGTCTTGGTGTTTTTGTGCAGTTTGTGCTAAACTTGCAATCACTTCTTCCTCACAGCGATTAAAAATATGATCGTAATAAGTATAATGCAAACATTCCTAGCATGATTTCTTTATTGCGTTCAAAGTTTTACAAGTGATGTAAAAACTCAGAATTAACTTTCTTCCAATTTTATGAGAGAATGCAAGGTATTTGACAAAAATTATTTCTTTTTTTTATTTTGTAAAATTCATGGCTACGATGTGAAACTTTAAGATTGCTTTTTTGCAAGTGAGTTAAGAATTCCTTATCGTCATCTTTCGCGATTGTCAGCTCCAAATATTTGATAGAACTATTCTTTATTTGATCTGTTATTGACTTCCATGTTGTTAAATCAATATTGCAGTAATTAAATTTAACAGTACCAATTGCGGACCATGTTGCAATACCAAAGCTTGTCCTGTTTTCAATATTACATCGCTCAAATTGCAGATTTTTCAGGGATTGACAGTTTCTGAGTGACAGCTGAGAATTGGCTTCAAATGTGCAGCTCTCAAATGTGAGTGAGTGGAGCTTGATCAAATCACCGAATGAAAACAGGTCATTTTCAAGAATTTTGTAATCCCATATTGTTATTTCAATTTTCTTAACATTATTGCATTTTTGCAAGTGGATCAAGAATTCCTTATTGAATTCTTCCCCAAATGTCAGCCGCAAATATTTTATAGAGCTGTTCTTAATTTGATCTGTAATTGACTGCCATGTTGTCAAATCAATTCTGCATTTATTGAATTCCACAGTATCGATTGCCGGCAGAGTTGCAATATCAACGATTGTGCTAGTTTTCATTTCACCTCCAATGAATTGCAGATTTTTCAGCGATGGACAATTTGTTAACGATAGCTTAGAATTGGCTTGAAATGTACAACTATCAAATGCCAATGAATGGACTTTCATCAGATCACTTAATGATAACAGTAGTGGACTGGAAGTTTTGGATGCAAAGGCTGATTCATTATATAATGATGTATCATTAACTATGTTTGTTAAAGGATTTGCACTGGTCAGTTTGCCATCCAAAGTAACAATTCGCAAGTGTGTACATTGTGAAAAGAACAAATTTAGCAGGTCGTTATTGAAGCCAGCTGTTGTATTAAATGCATCAAATGTGATGTCCAGTCTGATTTCAGTAATAAACTGTAAATAATCTTTGCGTCTTTTGGTATTCATTGGCATTTTGTCGGATGAAGCTATTCGTATAAGAAATCTCGAGAATTCATCCATTTCTGTCATATTTAATTTAGGATTAGATAATAACCATTTATTTGTCAGATCATTAGAACAAAAGCAGTAGAATGCGGCAAGAAATTCTTGAATGGTCCTGTGTGGAAAGGAATATTTAGATTTATAATTCCAGGATTGATCATAATGTTCATATCTTCTTATCAATCCAACTTGAAGAATAATGTATTTTATATTAAAGTTAGTAAAATCCGTTTCTGCAAATGTGTACTGCGCTATACAATTTAGTGCCATTTTACCGAGACAAAGAAGTTGTGGAAATTGCAGATAATGCTTTTGAATTGTATTCTGCTTCTCCCTTATATTGAAGGGTTCAGAAGCTTGTTCATATTTGGTTTGAAATTCAAGAAGAGCAGGTATATCGCGTTCTGGAAAATCCTGTTGGTGTCTATCAATAAGCCATCTTAAAATATTGCAGTACAGTTCCACTAATGTGCCGTCAACAATTCTCTGGTGTAACAAGCAAATGAATGTCAAAAACAGCGGTGTCTCTGCAAGCTTGTTCATATTTTCATTATTGTTCAGTAAATGGTGAACTGCTGCATTGTTTTCTTGGTTATCAATATTAGTTGAACTAAAATGATTTATTATGTATTTTTCTTTTTGTTGCTTTGTTGTAAATCCAAGTACTTCAGCAAAAACAAATCGACCTCTCCGTCCATGTAGATGTGATAAATAACCCTTTCTTGTGGTTAGAACAGTGTCAAATAATTGCTTGTTGATCGTTTTTTCCTTCATGTATGAGTTCAATTCTGAACACTGTTTTTCTAATGATGATTCATCATACCCATCCAATAACACCAAAATACAGTGATCTTCCCAAAATCGCTCATTAATCATCAGTTTTTCAAGCTTTTCATAACCTTCTTTTGTCAAATATTTCTTTAAGCCACCGAGCACCAAATCGGCAATGCTTTGAAACATCTTTTCACGCACTTGGCGAAATTCAGCGTATAATACAAGATCATAATGCAGCAGTTCTTGTTTTCCATTTGCCCATTCATAAGCCAGCCGTCGCACGAGAGATGTTTTCCCAGTTGCTGGATCTCCTTCAATAATGAGCATTTTCGCTTTGTCGAATGCTTTCTTAAGCAGTTCTGCATGATCCTCTGGTGTTAAAAGAAGACAAGAAAAATTCACAAGCAACAAAGAAACCCACGTGTTCTCAATATCAAATTTAAAAGGCAAGGAGAGGGGATAAACTTTTTGAAATATTGTCGAGTACATTTCTTTCAATGATTGCTGAGCGCTGAAATATGAGTTTAGGATTCGTTTATAAAATTTGTATAAATAATTATTAAATTAAGTGCGATGATTAAGACATTTTGTATAGGGAACGCAATCGCTTGTGTCACCCGAATACATTTCAAGCAAACTGCGCACAAACGTGGTTTCCTGTCGATCAATTGAGTTCTGCGTTCAAACAGCGAACTTTGCAAGAAATTGTGCCAACCCACATTGATACGTACCGTGATATTTTGCCACTGGTGCTCATAAGCTATCGGGAGCATCTTTCCCTCCAAAGATAGTCTGTCTGTCATGCCCGCGGTATTAGTTGAAGCCTCAAAAATGGCTATACATTCGTCTACATGAAATTCTATCCACTAAATAAGGGGTGTAACCAACCTATTTTAACTATTTTCAGTATCGTTGTGACTTGTTATGTAAGGAGCGCGAATAATTAATTAAAGGTTCCGATTCCGGATTATTAGTGCCGGGTACACATATTCTATATAGTACAAGTTTGGGGTATCATGAGAACAGAAATCAGAACCGAATTTGAATGATAAATCCATAAAACCTGATCATAAAATATAGCGTGTTACATGGCAACTGGTTCTCTGTTGCTATGCAACCCAAGTGTGAGAGCGTCCTTTGTCATAAGTCTGTGGTCGGAGTTTCGTATTACCAAGGAACTGTTGAAGCTTTCGCGGAAAAATCGAGATACTTTTGCTCTGTTTTATTATTCTAAAATTCTCCTATGCCAAAAGCTCATTTTGTGCTAAAATTTTTAATAATTGGGTTCCACCCTCAGCTTTAAATAAATAGTGCTCATAATGAAGTTTAAATCGCGCTTAGTATCGTATCTTGCTAGAATTCAAACAGTTTGCTTGAAGTATATTCGGGTGACACAAGCGGTTGGGTTCACTATAAGTTAAAATGTAGTCATTCATTTATAAGTCATTTTCAACTATTTAAAATTTGCCATACAAAGAATATTTGCAATGAAAGTGGGCAGCAAAAGACATTGCGGTTGTGCTTTGACACCCCAATATTAATGGTCTACCCCGTAACATTTTTTCTGAATACTTAACTTGACGTTCCGTAGTTTTAGAAATTGAAAAGATTTTTACGAAGACTGCTTCTCTTGCCGAGATTTGAGTTCTCAATTTTGAGCAATTTTATCGAATATTGTAGGAGTATTAATATTCGCAAGTTTTAATTTTCGCAAATTTGCTATTTTGGGCCTATTCGCAGGTACTAATTTTTGCAATTTTTCCTCTCCGACTGGCACAAATTTTGGTCGCAGGAACTGATAAATAAGCATTATTAGAACAGCGAAGGAATACAATGTGCTCATTGTTACGTCAAAATCTCTGGTGCCTAAATTGCTCCTGTTAGAGAGTCAGTTAGGGATTCAGTAGTATTTGAAATCGCAGATAGTTAAAGCACGAATGCATTATACCGTAGAGCATAATGTCATTGCGCTAAGATTACCTTAAAAACAAGCGTTTAACACCAAATGCGAATATTTATCATCATCATTCAAAGCATAGTGATACCTAAGCAGTGCAAGGAGGCTGAGCTCCTTTATTTTCCTGTTTTGCATGGCGATGGTAAATATTTGCAACTGATGTTAGGCGTATGCATCCTAAACTGTATGTGTGTTTTCTTTTTCGAATTGCGATCTCTCACGATATTAAGTCAAGTTAGCTCGATTCCTTCGACCTCGCATTCTTAGAATAGACTAGCTTCCTTGCCCCTCACTCTTTAAGAATGGATCGATTCATAGTGCAAACACCACGCTCGAATCTTCCAAAACCGGTGGTGGCTACTCCGTCCACCCCAGACCAGGATCTTCCGAATCCGAATCTGTTCGATGACCCGGAAACGGCTAGAGATGCAAACGAAGCGGCAAAAGCAGCGACCATGAAAAGCGGCAAAAGATCGAATTACAACGTTGTCTCGCTTGAACTGAAAGCGAAAGTAGGAAAATACGCGGCTGAAAGTAGTGTTACTCGAGCGCGAAGGCATTTCCAAAGTCAGATTCCGTTCACACTGAAGCATTCAACGGTACACGGCTGGAAAAACGAGCATCTGGCGAGACTGAGAAACACAAAAGATAGCACCGTTCGAGCAGGCCGACCGCTTTTACTGGGTAAGGAGGTCGACGATAAAATTCAGGAGCATTTGCATCGCCTTCGCAACCAAGGAGGAACTGTCAATGGCGCTGTAGTCAGCGCGGTCACGCGAGTATACCTGAAGAAGATGGATCACGCTCAGTACCGACTGGAGGGTGAAGAGATTCTGTCTAAGCGCTCATTCTTCCAGTCACTTATGCGTCGAATGGGCTTTGTTAAGCGAAAAGGAACGAAAGCGGCGAAGAAACTGCCGCGAAATTTCGACGAATTGCGCCAGAACTTTTTCACTAAGATCAGCCCGCTCGTGAAAGCGCACGAAATTCCAGATCAGCTCATCATCAACTTTGATCAGACCGGAATCAGTATTATCCCGATGTCCTCCTACACAATGGAAAAGGAAGGAGCGAGACAAGTGCCAGTCATCGGCAAGGATGAAAAACGGCAGACCACCGTCGTTTTTGCTGTCAGTCTGGCTGGCGAGCTGCTGCCGCCGCAATTGATCTACGGCGGTAAAACGGACGCATGTCACCCGAAGTACCGTTTCCCGCACGACTGGCTGAGCGACCACACAGAGAACCACTGGTCAATGGTAGCATCAATGGTACGCTATGCTCGTTCCATCGTCATTCCCTATGTCTGCGCCCAGCGGCTGAAGCTGGGACTGAGCGAGGAGAAGGTAGCGTTGGTCATCTTTGATACCTGCAACACCCACCATCACAACGATCAGATGCACCAGTTATTGAAAGATAACAACATCGAGTTCGTGTACGTGCCGACGGCGTGCACCGGAGAATTGCAACCACTCGATGCCGAGAGCGGTCCAAATGCAATTTTCAAGCGTTTGCTGAAAACGAAGTTTTCGATGTGGTACAGTCAGGAGCCGATGGAAAAGCTACAGATCAGCGACGAGCCGCAGGACATCACGGTCCTGCTGAGCCTGAATGTACTGAAACCACTCCATGCCACCTGGGTTGAAGAAGCATTCATCAACTTGCAGAAGCACGATCTCAAGGTCTGCTGGTCCAATACCGGCATCGCGAGTTTCATCGACGATATGCGCCACACTATGGAAGTGATTATTGATTGAATGTTTTGCTGTAGTAATGAAATTTCTGCTGAGCGATTCATTCTTTTTCTCCCTGTGTTCCAATGTACTAGATAAGACGATGCGGCAATTTCAGTGTAATGAGAATGTAATTTTGCGTAAGAAATTTACTAGTAAAGTACAATGCAAATATGCAGTATTACTTATATATTAACACTGTGAAAACTCCGAACTGGACCGTTCATACTGTAGGGTTAGAAATATTCGGTGGTACTTAATTTCGGTGAATGGCCCAGTGCGATCAATTCGGTGGTACTTAATTTCGGTGACTGACCAGTCTGACTCAGTAATACTGTAGGGTTAGAAATATTCGGTGGTACTTAATTTCGGTGGTCGTCCGAACCACCGAAATCACCGAAATTTAATACCACCGAATAATTTGTACCCCTACAGTAATTAGTGGTACAAAGTTGTGGATTAAATTTCGAAGGTACCGGATTTTCTCGAAATTACGCCCCCCAAATTAACGCCCCGGGGGCGTAAATTTGAAAGCCTTCTCGATATTTAGCCCCGGGGCGTAATTCCGGAGTTAAAAGTGTTCGTTCGACAGCACGAAATAGTACTGTCTGTGCAATTTTTTCTCGGAATTGTCCCGTTGCTATATCAATAAATATGCGACTAATACTGCATTTAATTGCGAATTAGCGTGAATATGGTCAACTTTCGCTGCTCAATTTTATCTTGCAATAGTAAAATAGTAGCTGACGGTAGTATTTCAACAATACCAAGTGTCAGTACGTTTCCAGTCATTTCGCGAAATTAAGCCCCGGGGCGTAATTTTGAATTTCACGTGACCACCAAAAAGCTGCTTTTTTTCGTCATCGCCCCGGGGCGTAATCTTGATAAGCTCCGGTACAAATATTCGCAAATCGGCCGAGTTGCGAATTTTGCGAAAATAAGTACCTGCGAATAATTTGTACTCCTACAGTATCTCAGCATACAGTCGTGTTCCTTAGCAACTTAGTGATGCAACACATTTGCGAAATTGGTCAGAAGAGTCTCGCCGAGTTTGAAGTCACCAGAATGAACGACAACTAAGTAACAAACGGTCAAAGTCGACCCAACATACGGTGTTTTCAGTTATGTTTTTGGGTTACTATAGGCACCCCTTTCAAAAAATTCAAACGAAAATCCGTTTTTAAGAAACTTTAGGCAAAGCCCTATCGGCTGATACTCTCTCTATGAAAAATCATTGACTGTGCAAAACAGCAGGTAAAGGCTTTCTGAGCTACCTTGTATTTATCATTAAAGCTCCTTTGAAATTAGTCAGCCTCTTTAGACAGAGTGAAAACTCTCGAAAACTCTCTTCTATTATATACAATTTTTGTGAAATCTAGACGTTTTGGAATGTATAAATTGAAGTGAGGCGTTCCCACTATTTTAAATCAATTTTTCTATTAGAAAAATCATTTATTCTCACTTTTGCAGATCGTCGTCAGTCCTAGCCGCAGCAGACAGCGCAGCATTTGTGGCTCTCCCTATCCCAGCACCTTTGTATTCTTGATTCTGAAAAAAAACGTACTATACGAATGATAAAGAATTAATTACAAACATGGCGCGCTCAGATTACTAACAACACGCTTTACATAGTGAAAATTGTAATGTTTACGTCACGATCACAAAAGGCTATAGCGAACATACGATAATCAAAAATCAATTAGATTACCTTTCGACGGCTGTGCGTCTGCTGATTTGAATTCTTGCAACTTTTTTCTAGAAATGACATTAAGTTGTGGCAGAATTCTTCAGTGCAAAAGAGGCAATAGAGATGTTCTTGCTGAGTGCTTTTGAGACCAATCAGAAATCTGATCAAAGCATAAACGCTGCTCCTTGTCAATGCTTCGCAAAATTCATAGAATCCATTGCTGGTGTTCGGCGCCTGAAAAATAATACTTCGATGCACTTTCATTATTCTTAGCAGCACTTAATGAAGCGAGATGTCATCTCCAGTTGTGTTTATACTTCCGTTAAGTTGTTATGGAAGCTTTGTTTTGAATTCTTTTATTTCTAATGAAGTGAGTAGGTTGAAGAGCGATTTTTGCTGAGACACTTACTGTTTAATGCAAACTTTGATTAATTGTTAAGACCAATTTGATATCAATTTTACTATTGTTGGAATTTATGAATTCGAGAAAGCCAACAGCATCATGTCAATTGTTAGAAACTGGCGGTTACCTGGCAAAAATATCGTAAAAATTGAGCGTAAACCGGAGATAATTGTCTTAATATTTTATACAGGGTCCGCCACGTAACTATAGTGGATTTCAAATTGCTACTGTTTCTGAACCACGCGACCGAATTTGCTGAAAGTTTGCAGGAATGTAGCGGGCTATTTGCATTTTTGTTGTCCCGAGTTTCAAGTTATTCGGTTCACACATTCTCTGCAACCATGCGTTCAAGTGCGATCGTTTCAGTTTTACTGATTTTGCGTCGAATATGAAGAAATGATTCAATTTGTTTTTTGAATAATTTGGCCCAGAATTATCCAACTGAGCTGAAACATACCACAGATAATCTTTAGCAAGAACACATACAACCAAGAATGTGCAACTCCGCGCCGTTGAAAATTGGCAAAGTTTGGATAGAAAATAAATAATGTTCTTGCGTTTTGTTTTGCATGATTTCTATANTTGCAAAGTTTGGATAGAAAATAAATAATGTTCTTGCGTTTTGTTTTGCATGATTTCTATATGAGAAGAAAGAGGAATTTTCGCTCTACAATTGTGTGTATTTGTCTTCGGAAATGGTCAAGTCGTTGGTGAACACGAGCTCCTTGAAAAACACACGTTCGACGGTCTTTTGTTCTCCGCGGGTGACAGCCTTGCCCCGCCTTCCAAAAATCGTGGCAAATATTTGATATTTGCCTAATGGCAAATATTGGATATTTGTCATCCCATGCAAAAGAATAGAAAAGTCGATGACGCCATCTCTGCTCGCTATTGGTCACATGCAATAGCGAGCAAAGATGGCGTGATCGATACTCAGTTGTGGCTGCGAACGTCGTCGATTTTTCTATTCTTGTGCATGGGATGGCAAATATCAAATATTTGCCACGATTTTTGGAAGGCGGGGCAAGGCTGTCCCCGCGGCGAACAAAAGACCATCAAACGCGTGTTTTTCAAGGAGCTCGTGTTCGCTTACGACTTGACCATTTCCGAAGACAAAAACACACAAATGTGGAGCGAAAATTTCTCTCTCTTCTCATATAGAAATCATGCACAACAAAATGCAAGAACTTTATTTATTTTCTATCCAAACTTTGCCAATTTTCAACGGCGCGGAGTTGCACATTCTTGGTTGTATGTGTTCTTGGTACGACTTTAGCTAAAGTACGCGATATGAAACCGGCCCATCGTTCAGTTTATGGCGACTTAACGTCACTATCAGGTGACTTGGTATTAGTTGCGAGTTTACATTACTGAATACTAAAGTAGTTTAAGGTGTGTCTATTGTCGAACCTTTGCTATCAGTAAGTTATCAACTAGCAATCTCTCTGGCGAATGCAACTCTCGTGCTACATGTTGTCTTGATATTGCGCTGGCGCGCGGCCTACACCCCTGTTTGATCAGAACTTCACGTCTCTCTCTCCTTTTTAGCTGCTCAAGATTGTCAATTAACAGTATCCCGCAATAGCCTGGTACGAAAAATATAGCGAAGACTGTGTCTCTTTCAGCCTACTTTCAGCCAAAAATCTATAACGTTATTAAATTTTGGTCTCTTAAAAGATCAGAAGGATATTCTTTTCATTGCGGAAAGTGTTATACTAACTCGTCTGCAGTGTTGCAACTCAAGTTTGTAACTAAGTTATTTAACTTAGTTAAAAACTTAGTAATAGTACTAAGTAACTAAGTTTCAAAAAAAACTTATTACTTACTAAGTAACTAACTAGGTTTTATTTTTGCCCCGTTAACTTACTAAATAACTAACTAAGTTTTCTTTTTTTCAACTCAACTAAGATTAAAACTTGGTAAAAAACTTAGTACTATGTTTTTAACTAAGTTTCCGAAAGTAACTCTTAACCTTAAAATTTTCGCTATTTGGCAGAAATATCTGTCCTGATCAAGAATAAGTAACATTAAATGTATCACTTCATTCGAGTCTTAGCCCGCGCTTCGCGCGGGCAGTTCATATCACTCTGTCGACCTGTAATGACACCCTACCTATTTCCGTTAGCATGAAAGCAAACCTTTGTCTTTCGTAAAATTTACAACACGGAGGTTATCAGGACGCTGATTCAAAAGGATAAATTAGTTTTCTTGAGCGGGGCAAATTTTAACGGCGATTTGCGTCGAAACCGCATTAGGCATTATACATAGATTTCCAGATGTTACTACAGTACTTTATTGGCGAAAATGTGTTTGGAGAGGTCGTGGTGCAGTGGAACTGCTACTCGGTTCAAAATTTTAAGAAAGGCGTTCGAGTCCCATGCAGGCAGAAAAAGTTTTGTTTTTTCGAAAATCATTTACTTTGTTCAGAAACTTAATTTTCTTATGTTCTTTGAGATGATTCCTCGGCCTTAGATATGTTACTGATGATAAACAGCACAAGAACTGTGGGTTTCGTATTTTAAATGAATCAAATACTGCAAGCACTCCTTCAAATTATTATTTTGTCAGAAAGCGCAAAAATGGTTATTAAACACTTAAAATATTAAACAAAATAACCACGTCATAGAACACATATAGGGTTTTAGTGCATTTTATCTGGTGGTTACTCTATTCCTTGGCTGCCTTTAAGTGAAATACAGACATTAATGTGCTCTTTGATGCCCTAATAACAAGCGAATTACCGTCAGAAATGAAAGATGGCTGCTTTACTTGACTACACTGTTACTAAAATGTACAAAAAATTTATCTCTTTGTATAAAAACGTTTCTACATTTTACGAGTTAACCAAGTTAACTAACTAAAAAGGTTCAACTAAGTTAATTTCATAAACTTAGTTAACTAAGTTTAACTAAGTTTTCATAACTTAGTACTAAGTAACTAAGTTTTTTAAGAAACTCAGTACTTACTAAATAACTTACTAAGTTTTAAAAAAAATAATTTACTAAATAACTAACTGGGTTTTTAAAAAACGGGTTTAACTAACTAAATAACTAACTAAGTTTCCAAAGAAACTTAGTTGCAACACTGCTCGTCTGATTAAAACAGTATGTTTTAAATCTTCACTTTAATTAATTCAAAATGCATCAAGTTGATAATCTCATTAAAATAATCTAACCATTAAAAAATTTAAATGAACTGGTACTCGAAAAAGTTATATCAGTTGTAAAAAAATGATAAGAAATGATACTTCAATAAAGAACATGAATCACTAGAGATTTGATCAATTATTTAAACAAGATGAACTTAGTGGGAATGTAAGAATACATTGAAAATCTGTAAATTAGGAATATTCGGCTATTCGCATAGGTTAATCATAGGAACGGGTCCATTTTCACTTATTATAAATAAATATTTGCCGCTATATCCATTAATTTCGGCTCACGTTGCTATAAAACAAGTTCACCTTCGCAACTAATAATGAAAGTCGACATAACACTGTTGCGGGATGGCGCTGTAGCCGACAGTCGTATGACATCAGTGTCGATTACGACGCCTATATAATGTTCTCAGTTGTATTGTCAATCGCTTATTGTTGCTTTGCTCTACTTTCGCTCGCGTTTGTGTGCCGGTCCGCTTGTCTGGTTTCCTCTTTGGTACGCGTCCTAGACGGGCACATCCTTTGCGTCTCCGTGTAAGGAGTAAAGGGTCCTCGTTGTCCCTACTCGTCTATGCGCCGAAGACCGCACCTCTTAACAAAACACATATATAGGGTCCTGCAAAAAGGACAAAATTAGGTTGTGCGCTATAAGATTCTCAACAAGCAGCCGTTTAACAGAAAATGTGACAATATATTCTCTGCTTCTCCGCTGTGGCATAAGATCTCTTAAAGACATAACTTGTTTAATGAAAAAAAAATCAACTATCTCATATGATGATATCGTTCGTCTTCAGATATGGCAATCGCAAACGATAACCAACAAAGCATCACGTCGCCTGAGCTTACTTTCTCGGAGCGTTGCATGTACAATCTTAACATTCAGTTACCTGAATGGAAAGAAAACTGGCTTGGTAATGCCACAATTTGCGTTCCAGAAGCGGCAGACGTGTTTGACAAAAGCCATATTCGCCCTACTGACTTTGATGCTGCGGACTATAGTGGATGGAATACTAAACCCGAAAATGTTAAAAAGTGGCGAACGCAGGAGGCGGAACGAAGAGTGCACGCTGCATTCCGTAGTTCCTTTATAGGAGGCATTCTAGTTATTGATTTTGACATCAGCGCTCTTTGGAAGCAAATAAACAGAAATCCAATCAAATCTGGATTTGAGAAAGAACAGCTCAACGCCTGGAAAAAAACTGCAGGTAATAATGGTTAAAATTTTAATGAAGATTAATATTCGTCAAGAATACTGTATCCAACTATGATTTTTAATTCCACGACTCCTGAACAGTAGTAATCAGAATAACAAGAGCACCATTCAAATTTGCGAAGCTCGGTTGTCGCAAACTTGTACAGGGCGGCCCAAAACAAACGAGATTTGACGATTTTTTTTTCGGAGGCAGAATCAAGCCTTGACGTCTATTGGTCAGTTGTAGCAAACGGTCTGGACTATCGATTGGCGCACTTTTCGAAAAAATATTTTTTAGGAGCACTTTGTGAAGTGTTACTGAAGCCCAAAAACAGCTTGGTAAAACAATACACCATATTTGGGCCTATAACTTTTCAACCAGTTGACGGATTCGGCTCAAATTCGCACTGTTGTCAAGCTGATATCTGGGAATAACGAGACAAAAGGGCTTGTGAATTACGCTTCTGGAAATAAAGTTAGAGTCAATTTACGAAGTGCAATTTTCTCAATTTTCACACAAATTCACTCTTTATGTAAGGTTTTGGTCGAATTTCTTGGAAATTTTTGGATATTTTTGGTGTTCCTGTTGTCTCATAATCTGGGTAATTGAAAGCAAAAACGTTTTTGGTCATTTCCTTATTTGAGCAATATCGATTTTTGAAGTCACACAGACCACCCACGTTGACGTGTTACTTGCGCATGGATTCAATGGTCGCATTTTCCAAAATGTGGAAATCGCACAAAAGTTTTTTTGTTCCGGATCGCCCAGATATAGGCGCACCTAGACCACCCAAAATTGTCCACAAAACTATAAAATTCAACCGCAAACTTCACTCAAAGAGGACCACCTTCGTCGACTGAAAAAGTCGACAAACTTTGTCGGCTCTAACTTTTTTTCCAGAAGCGCGATTCACAAATCCTATTGGCTCGTTATTCCCAGATATCAGCTTGACAACAGTGCGAATTTGAGCCGAATCCGTCAACTGGTTGAAAAGTTATAGGCCCAAATATGGTGTATTGTTTTACCAAGCTGTTTTTGGGCTTCAGTAACACTTCTCAAAGTAGCCCTAAGAGAAAATTTTTCGAAATCTGCTTCAAACGATAGTCCAGACCGTGGGCTACAATCGGCCAAAAGGCGTCAAGGCTTGATTCCGCCCCCCCTCCCCAAAAAAAATATCGCCAAATCTCTTTTTTTGCACCACCCTGTAAATGCAAATGTGCAAGTCAAGGAATAGTTCATTCAAATTTAATGATCAAAAAAATTTGTACAATGGTTTGTGCCGAAATGAGACCGGTAAATGTCGTGTACTGTCGGCTGCGACGTCTAAATGATAGTCAAAATATTTTTGTTCTGTAAGGAACATTGAGTAAGACTCGGATATAAGAAAAGACTCGGTAAATCCAAAAATTGGTCTTTTATGCGGAGTCGGCTATATTTCGCAAC
The DNA here is from genome assembly GCA_002796945.1 of Plectus sambesii. Classification (NCBI taxonomy): domain Eukaryota; kingdom Metazoa; phylum Nematoda; class Chromadorea; order Plectida; family Plectidae; genus Plectus; species Plectus sambesii. The sequence continues at coordinate 67,728 of NIUQ01000003.1, forward strand.
AGTAAAAGTCGGAAACACGTCTGATATTGTACTACGGGATAGAAAATACTGTTCATCAAACAAAATTAGGTTTTTAATGCAATTCGAGCATTTTTATTAAGATAAGTAATCACTAAGCATGGGTAAAATGAGTTTATGATAAATTTTTTCGGTAAAAGTCAAGTTTAGCTATGGCCGAGTGTGCTGACCCACATGAAAGTTAACCACAATTTTGTTGTTTTTGAAGCCCTTTTCGGTAGAAACCTGCGTATAAGGACATGCGAACTCAAGTGATAAAGCCGGTGTTAGGGTAACGTAAGGGACAATTAATTTGAATAGAGCTCTAACAATGTGTGCACATTCATGGCGGCCAATCCCACCTCCTCGCCCCTCGAAAATATCTTACCTTACTATCTTTAAATGCCTCAGTTCCGAAGATTCAGTGATTAAAAATCAGGTTAATTCAGGGTTCACAATAGTCCTTTTTAAAAAGATTTGTCCTTTTTTGGGACCCTTAATCTTTTTTATTTTGAATGTCCTTTTTAAAAGGAAATGTCCTTTTGTTGATAATAGGCAAAAATTTCTAAAAAAGGTCATTTTGAAAAAAAGAAAAATTTTGACGCAGAAAAAAAGCCAAATATTTGTTTCAAAATTTAAAACAGATACTTGGTTCTTTTGGCAAATGTCCTTTTTTTCAGTGTCAAAATCTTTATTTTTTTCTCTTTTTTCAAAATGTCCTTTTTTTCAAAATTTTTCATTCCGAACCCTGGGTTAATTGCTACCGGAGCTATTTTAAAATCAATGAATGATTTCATAATATAATTTTTATATTTAATATTACTTTGACACTTGCACTTTTAAAGGCTCGACAGGATTTCAATGTGACGCGCTATTTATGCACCCTGCTTTGGGAATTATAATTTTGGAAACAAAGGCTTTTGAGTCAACTGTAGCTTCTTCAATATCTTCTAAATTAAAGAACACTGAGAAGCAAGCAGACAAAATGAAAAAAAGACTTATTGACTTCTACAAGCAAATCACCGGGGTGGAATGCAGAGAAGATTTCATAAGATATGTTTGTTGCTTTCCAAATATTAGTAGGAGAGATTTGAGTGAAGCACATTCATTTATTCTTGCTAAAGAAGATTTAGCTCACCAAACCTTCCCAAACTGCAGTAAAAGCGATTCAAGTGAAGAACATTCATTTGTTCTTGTCAATGAAGATTTGGCCGACCAAATTGAATTTGAAGCATTTTGGTTTAAAAGTTTTTTTAGTCGATGTTCTTCACAGAGAGGGCAACATTGTTCGGGCTATTTTGAAGATCAATCTTTTGCCCACTTCATAGCCGTGGCCTGTGGGTATCGTTCTGCAAAATTTTTCTCTCCACAATGCAATGCTCTTGAAATTCATCGTTTAATTACATCTCAAGAGAGCAGCAAATTTCTTGACAACGTATTTGACATTGAAAATGCAACGCTACCACAAGAGTTATATGCTAATATAGATGAACTGACTAGTAGTCAAGCAATGAGCTCATTGCATATGGAAAGAACCAAAAAATGGAGTTCATATCGAGGCAAAGAGAAGAAGGAAATGAAAAACGCAGTATCACATGAACTTGGTCCTCATAACAATAACTCTATATTCTCTGTAGCGACTTTTTCGGAACAACTGTATGCTAATGTTGATGCACCATCTTCCAGTAGAGCGATGCATTTGAATTTAATAGAGAAAACTGAGAGCACAAAGTTATACCCGAAATTTAGCAAGAAGAAAATCCCAAATTTAGTACCGCATGTATTTCTCAACAAGCAGCAGCTTTTTGCATACAGAAAGGTAAAAATAACAAGAAACCTCGTTCTGTTTGGTCCTCCTGGAAGTGGAAAGACGCTACTCATTCAGCTGCTGGCCAAAGAAGCTTCAGAAGAGAGGCGCCCTGGACGAGTGCTGGTCATCGTACCATCAGATGAGCTCGCTCTCCTATATGCAAACTTTTTCCGCGCAAATAGCAGCAATCAACAACGAGCAATCATCATAAATCCATCAAAGGAAGAATTACGAGCAGCAACGTCCAAAGACAGTTCTGATGACATCTTCTCAGATGAAGATTTTGGAGGTAGATGGTTACCTATACATAGGAATAAAAATCGTCTGATTATTGTAGCGATTACTATTGGACGTTTCTATAACGAAAAATCTATGCAACGAGCGCTGACCTCACTTGAAAAAAGACTTGGTGTAGGTAACTACTTCATATGCAAGCTAAACACTGTCATGAGAAATACAAAGAACATTTTTAACTTCTGCAAGGAGAATTTTTTGTCGGAAACTGGAGAATTTGTTGAAGAGAGTAATGATGGCGACAGAGAAAAACGCTTCACCGTTGGTCACAACATAGAGGGATGCGAAGTCCGAAATTTGACTGCGAATAGCTTGAACAATGCGTGTTTAATAATAGCATATTACATTCGTCGTCTGACAAGAAAATGCCCAGAGGGCGTGTTGCAACTTCAGCACAAAGATATAGCAATCATAGTCGCGCATGACCCCATAGATGAGCATGTTCAATACATTAAGGACTTCTTAAACAAAATGACACCTGCAATTCCAGCTGGCACTTTGCGCGAGCAAATTAGCGGGTGTTCTTTAAATTTTGGTAGCAACGACAATACGCTCGTAGCAGTTGATAATGGTGCTAACGTGATTTCCTTCGAGTGGTGCGTTGTGTTTGTCATCAATGCATTAGGATACGATAAAAGGTTGCACTCTTTTGCTTGCCGAAATGTTGCTGAACCAATTGTTTCGTGCACTCGAGCAATGAGTGTGTTGACAACCATCAATATTGAAGACGTCTGTCATATTCATTCATGCTGCGTCGTCAATGTACTTGGTTCATCGGATGATCAAAGTCATTTACGCTGTCTACCCTATCCGTTAAATGCGCTGTGCGATATGGCAAATGTAGCTTTCTATACCGCCATACAGTGCAAATCGTATAAGAGCCTTTACGATCCTCGTCAGCGTCGTGAAAGAGACCTTCATGAAGCATTTAGTTCAAAACCATGGCGCGTTGTTTTAAAGCTTTTTTCCATTTATCCACTATTAATACTTCCAATTATTGCTTTATTCGCAATTATATGGCCAGAAGCCTTTCTGAATGTCCCTCAACTCCTTGGTATGGCGCCCAAGAACCCTTTCACAAGTTCAACAATTTTTGGAATTTTTTTAGCGTGCCTGAACGGCGTGTTTATTAGTTGTCTCTCAAGTTTTCGTTCATTTAAGAGAAAAACTAATTGCATGATTTTTTTGCGAATACTAACTGCACTCGTTAGTTTAGAATATATGGCAATGGTAGCTCCTTGGTGGAGTTTTTTATGGATACCAGTAGCTTGGTACTCGATAAGAACGGTTTACATATTATATCATAAACTCTTATCGAAAATTATTTCAAGATCTGGATACACGCAATATCAAAATCTGTTTGCTGTAATTTTCAATCCGAATAACATTTCTCTCTTATTCGTATTACAATCGATGAACACCGCACCTGGACCTTGGCTAGCTTTCCCATATCAGCTAACGCTCATTATATTTTTTTTTTATTTTAACGAGTCAGATATAAGACTGGAAACTATTATTGTCCGACCGCCCATTCAAAGCAACAGTAGTAACACATCAACAAGTATGGAAGAGTGCGCTATCACGTATAGTTCAGAACCAACATCAATGAATGTTCGATATACAAAATATGGAAGCAGAAGGCTCGAAGAGAGCGTTTGAAATTGCACCATTCTCAATTTGCGGATGCTTCATTGCTTAACTCTGACGGTTTTTATTAGTTTTTACTTGATATACAGAGTGAAACAAAGCTTATAAACATATTTTCACAGCGATGTGAGTTTTAGCGAGATGGTTCTTTAATCGCACGCAACATTTCATTAAAAACTCAAAATTTGTCTCTGTTGCAAGTAGAAGCCGATTTGTCAGTATTGTGTCTTGTATTTTTTACGAATGTGGATTCGAAAGTACGACGATTATAAAATTGCTTTACTTAAGATAACACCCATCTGACATTGCGAAACTCTTAAATGCTCGTCGACTGAGGGTTTTTCGGTGCCGTAGAACGCTTCAAGGAGTGCGTTAACGCTCGCGGCAGTCTTCGTAGCGGCTGTCCATGCACCACACCATTATTCGCTTTCGCAAGTTCATCCAGAGTCGAATGCAATGCAATTTGAATGTTCGAATGAACCAAAATGGCCCTGAAGATTGATGTCAGCAGGACTTGCTTTGAAATTCTTAGCCAATTAAGGGAGAGGATTCGCTTCGGTCTTCCATTGTGTCTTTAACTCTACCAGTTTGTGCTAATACTGTTAGAAGACCAATATTGGGTGGGATTAACTTTGGTGACCGGTCAGACCACCCAATTCACCCAAATATAATCCCATCCGATAGTTTTTTCGCCTTACACTAATTTCATTAATCGTTAACGCAAAAAATATGCGATTTTTGCCTGTTACCTCGTTCTTCCTCTTCATTATAAATCATATTTTGCTCATCCACAGAGAAATACAGGGTGACAGAAAAGTCCTGGCACTAATTTTTGGACGACTTTTTGGGATTATATTTTGAACTTTTTCTACAATTTTTATATACCATTTTGTTCGTCTTTTCATCCTCTATCGTTTCGTATATCCACTTTGTTGACAACTTGACTCCTAGCAGTAGAAAAATCAATATACAAGTGATAAATAAATACACTGGCGAGTGAGTCAAAAACCATGGTACGGTAACTCGTGATTGACTGATTGGAATATCATGCAACTTTTCCAGTAAAAATTTATATTATATGTCTACAAAATGCCCAAGTTTCATAAAATTTCATCGGAAATTACGCATTTTATTAAATCGAAAATGGAAATCGGGACTTCCTCGTGAGACACCCTGTGCGTATGCAGAAGTAATCACGATTAGCGGGCGGGAGACGGTACAACAGTAGACGATAAGTATAGTGGAAAGTACCCAACTCCGCACAGTTAAGATACTTACTCTATCGGTTTCATAACTATACAAATAAACTTCGAAACTTTTTGCTGCCTACTTCCACATAAAGGCGATGATCGAATAATGCATTCGTAGGCCTACGCAAATTATACATGGAAGTTATAGAAAGAGCTGAAAAATCCCAGATGGTTTGTGTTGTAGCGTAAGAATGTCGGTTTGGAGCGGAGACAGGGAACTGTAGGTTTATCGTGGAAACCAATATACGAGAGAGAGCAACAGGTTAGGTCGGGCCTAAACATGCGAGAGCGCGCAAGCATGGGAGCGAGCATAGGGAAATAGACTGAGACGGCAATGACAGAATACCGGGATCCGACGTGGATCCGGATGACCGCGAGATTCAAATATATCACGCGCTGTCGCGCTCCAACAGTTTGTATGACTGACGTTTTCGCCTGTAGCAAAGCCAAAACTAGTACCGGATTTTCTCGAACATTAGCCCCGGGCGTATTTTACAGGAATATGTTGAGGCTCGAAAATGTTATTTCTCGTAAATAAGCTCGGGGCATATTTTCGAGAAAATCTGGAACAATTGATGTAATCGCACCGACCATACTTAATACTAAGCTACAGTACGATCATTGTTAGACTCTGTTCTTCAGAGAAAGTTATTATGGACAGAGGCTTCGCTCGGTGACTCAATTGTTTATCGTGAACCTGTTTATTTGACCGTTTTTGCAAGTCTGTTTGGCTCTGCTTAATCATAGTTAATCGCGCGTGATATTTGTCTATCCAAGTGTGACTGTCGATTTGCAAGAGCAGGAACCATGGAAATGATTAATAACTAAAGTAGTAAATCACTGAAATTTATTTCATGTCATACTTATGCCAAAACGTACAATCACTGGGTGTAACATACAGGCAAAAATTTGCTGTTGTGAGACAATGCCTCACGATAGAAAACTTCAACTAATTTTTAGCAGTTAAAATAGGCGTATTCCTGAACACTCAATCAACCAAACACTCTCTCCTTCAGCAAGGAACAAAAAAGCAATAACGTAACATTAATTGAGCAAAAACGTTGAAACAATGTTGAGGAGGAGCGAGCTGTCAATCAAAGATTGAAATTGGTCAACCGACGCCTGTTTCTCTAATAGGTTATTTCAACGCTTGTGTTTGATTATTTTTGTACCTTGCATTTACTTCATGCTGTCGAAACATAAAAATTGCATGCCACAGCGACTTAAAAAAGTAAAACAATATTTTCTGTCGATGTTTCATTCACTTTCTAGCAAAAATTTGCGAAAATTAAATAGAAACGAGTCAGCGAATTATGTAAAGAATCTTTGGGTTTTTCATGCGAACGTTTAATCTCACCCATTTGTGTACGGTACTTCATCGAATAGCTTCAATATTGCACTGTCTGATTAAATAGTCCGTTCAGTCGTTCATTTCACAATTCTAATCGGTGAACAGTATAATCAGTAACGCAATTTTTAAGGGAAACTTATGACATCTGCGTGTTCAGTTTTGATACTGGCATTATCAAGAATTCTTCATCAAAAACTCGGTCCCAAACGGATATCTTCCAGCGTTGCTGTTCAGTGCCGTCAGCTACGGTAGTTACGTTTGGACGCGATCCAATTCTCGACCAAAAAAGTGGTAAACGAAGAGAAATCTTACTCGAGACCACATTCTGAGGATTCCACAGCAGTAAGTGCTAGGCCTAAGTGCCAGCCACCGACGTGGATTGTTATTATCGTCCTGGTTGACGAATACTTCATCAGTACGCAATAAAAGCTGATAAAGAATGAAAACGGCGGCGACGGCGGCGGCGACGACCGCGTCGCCATCGGTGGTTGCAGGAGCGACGCCGACAGCGACGAAACACGATCGGTACCGCCTGTCGAAGCCCGTCCACTACGACCTGTTCGAACCGGACCAGTACGACTTGAACGGTTCATACAATTGGTCGGCCTATCTCGACAAGCAGGAGGGCGAATTCACGCCGATCCCCGTCGATAAATTTCGTTACGCCCCGCTTCAGTCGATCTTTCATCATCTGCGTCCAGGTCTTAAAGTAAGTCGACTTCTTTTGTTTATGTTTGAGTTGACTGAGAGCCGTCGCAGTTAGGCTTCGAACATGGAAACTTGTGGATTTTGTAACGTAAATGGGAATGAATTGGAAATGCATTCTTGAGGGTTTCATTGAGAAACTTGAGTCTGTTCGCACTTTTTCTCTTGCCAAGAATGTTCCACGCCTTGAAGCAAACAGTATCTTATCAGGTGTGGGGAAGTGCTGGCTCATGCACCAGCATCAATCATAAAATGATAATTTGCTTTAGTTGTGGAATTTCTCTCTGTGCAACTTCTCAAAAAAGAAAACACAGGGCAATGAAAAGAGATTCACGGGATCGTTCATAAATTGCAAAGAGCAAATAAAGACTGTGAAATACTCAAGAATGTAAAACTCTTGCATATAAATATTGATTCATTAGCGCACTATCGATAAGTAGGAGCAGGGAAAAGATGTTCCTGCGTCTAAAGGGATAAATATTAGATTTTCAAAGACTCTTAAGATCAATGAGAAGACACATTCTTTCAGGGCATCATTTTCATACGTCGTACTTTTGCAAAAACATGAAAATACTTCTTTTAATTCAAAGCCAAAATTGGTGTTCAGTAGGCGTACGCAGAAAAGTTTAACTGGTGGTGCGTAGTAACTAAATGGAGATGCATTTGCTAAAATATAGTAAAGAGAACAATGATTCCTTTTCATTCCTTGACGAATGGTTTAGAGAATTTTCCGTAATCTAAGCGAATTGCCACTATATGATTGCTGTTTGCGCTTAAATCAGGTTATGCTTCCACGAGGATCAGTATTACACTTGCGCTATGCGAATCTTATCCCTTAAAGACGGATACTTATACTTTTATCGACCATCTAAAGTCAAAATGCAAGCGTTGTTCTTGCGCAACATTCAGAATTTGAAGCAGGGGATTGCTAAACACTCGGTATAGCTTGATACTGAGAAGAAAAGTGGGCGTGTGCAGCTCTCGAGGGCTGATTTCATTGATCTTTACCTGTCGGAAATGTTTCGTAAATTGTCATTAGCTGCGCAGGATGAGCTAGATGCGAGTGCGATCATTAGCTAGGATAATTAGCGTACTGCTAAGCAGTGTTTTCATGCGTAGCTAACGACTATACGTGCTCGCGGTATAAACAGCTAGAGATGACCGAAGCTCCCCTTTAATGGTGTCTCGCTCAGTCGTGCTATAACCTATATGCCTGAATACCGTATACTTTTCGCGCTTAGTTATTATCCTTGACAGAAAATTTACTTTTGCACACAAAAAATTGCACGCATTGATATGCAAATGAACCAACTGTCCGAATACTCCAATTGTCCAATTGTTCTGTCTTCGATTGCATTGTAGCCATACGCAGTTTATTCATCAATGGTAATAACGAGACACGAAAAGAATGCTGTATTCTAGTTAAACTGCCTTCCATTTACCATTCCCTTTCCTTTTTAAGTATGAAATTTTTCTAGTAAATTGTATACTTTTCTTTGAAGCGAATTGAACTAAAGTGCCTGATTAATTTGAAAAATTGAAACTCTATATAATCGACGGTTTCTTTTTTACACAGAAATAATCTCAAAAAAGTTGTGTTTTAGGTAGAGGTGCCGAACAAGGACTATGAGCATTTAAAGTCTTCTATCGGTGGCGTTTATTGGGTTGCCTTCGTCGTGAAAGTCGCCGGTAAGTATCCCCCCATCTACTTTCGTCTCACCGCTTCACAATCCAATCATTTAGGCTATAAGGCGTTAATGCGATACGAAGGCTTCGCTCAGGATGGATCCCATGATTTCTGGATGAATTTATGCTGTGCAGACGTCCACCCCGTCGGCTGGTGCGCCAACGAAGGCAAACCGCTCGTGCCGCCCAAAAGTCTTCAGGTGTGTTTTTGTGATCGATTGTTATTGTTATCGTTAAATTATCTTCATCGTTACCGTTAAACTTAATTTTTGGTTTTACATCTAAAAGATTTGCGCGTGAAAATGAAATTGTATCGATGCAAAGCAAAAAGTCATTTGCAAGAACATCGAGTGCACGCGGCAGTTTTCCAGTTTATTCTTACAATATGACATTCTTTTTGCTATTTAAGCAGAAAATAATAAAATATGAATTCATGCCATCGCGGTCGAATCTTTTTTAATTGATGTTTTACATTGCGGTTACAGGAAAAAGAGCAAGACTGGAAGTCTTTCTTAGTCAAGCGACTTACTGGCTCACGCACATTGCCAGCTGACTGGCACAAACGCGTCCAATCTGCCATTCTCGCCTCAAAATTTAAGGTACTGTTTACGATCTGATTTTACTCTTGTCTCTAATTGATTGTTCACGATATTTATTATTGGGTTTTCGTCAATCAGTAAAATTTCTAGAGCATATACCATTTGAACTCTAATTAGGGCACTTGATAAATAAAAAATGGATATTTTTCATATATGTTTGACTGGAAAACGTCCTCTTTGAAAAAAATGTCCTCATTAAAGTGGAAATGGTACATAATCAAAGGTTTCTGGAAACGTGTAGAGCAGTGTATTCAATGATGTTTTCTTGTTAAGGTCGGACAACGATTGGAACTGATTGATCGCATTCAATCGACACGCATTCGCCCAGCGATTATTAAGCGAATCGTCGGTCGGCGGCTCAAAGTACTCTTATCTGAAGAAGACATGCCCGCTGACACTGATTCCGCGGTCAGTTCGATTCTCCCTATTCTTAAGTAGATTTTTCCTCAGAGTAACCGAAAAATTTGTGATCCGTTTCGTTTAAAATAGAGTTTTCTTCTTGAAGCTTTAGTCATTATTTTAGTCTTAATGAACGTAAGTCATAACTTTTCCTCAGCAATTATTCAGCTTCGTTTCGACTTGGTTGAGATACTATCGGTTATAGTGTTTCAATTTGAAGTAAGTTTGCTAGTGAAACTTCTAATTTCGCGCTTCTTTAGTATTTATTGTAGCCAAGAACTTTCAACGCAGAGGAGTAATTTGTAAGTGTGAGAACACGAATCCTGCGAATCTTTTAGTGCAAGCGTGCGAGAAAGAAAATTACATTATCGATAATTGTATTGCAAGTTCCACCGTCCGTTGTGGTATATTAGAAGTTGTTCAGAGTCTTTATCAATAAAGAATAGCATTTGATTACAGGACGGAGAATCGCAGCAGCTAAATGGCGATTGGGTAGATCAGGGCTCTCCATTCATCTTCCCCGTCGGATGGGCGGTTCGCTGCAACTATGGCCTCTACGCCAACGACGCCTACAAGCAGCACTGCGTCCGCATCGTCAACACCGATCCCGAGGTACAGTGAAGCTCGTTTATGTTGTTTCAACTGGGACCGGCCGATTTTGACCGGTACAAGCGATGACCGTAATAAACAATATCCACTCTATACAAAATAGAGGTCGAGAATTCGGGATGAATCACATCTGACCGCTATAACCGATATCTACGGTAGTGAAATAGGAGCAGTAATGCGGCGTTCAGAACGGTTCGCTCTTTGCCCCTGAGATAAGAACGTTCGGGGACGAGTGTGCGCCTCTGCAGAAATTCTCTCGCTTCGCCGCTGACCCTGTTGAGGGTAGTTTGTACTGCGCGTTGGGAGTAGAGGGGCTGAGCCATATCGTTTTTTATTGTTCAGTTTAGCATTCTCGCCCTGGGATAGTTAATAAAACGGTTGCAATTGCCGCTGTTACAACTTTATGATGATTGGTCGGTTGTGACGTGGGCGTGACACATTTTCCCGCGCGCAACGCAACTGATCAATCACGGCGTTTTCCGCAATTGTAATCGCAGCAGTTTGGATTACATCAGGCGTATGAAATTGGCCTCTGAAGACTTATTCTCTATGTAAGCCATACTCTCATCCCCTTCCCTAAAAGCTGATGCATTAATCGCAACTGGTGAAATTACTTTTTCACTCTAATATTCTAACATTGCTCTGACGGTCTGAATATTATCGTCTTTTACACGAGTTAAATGTTGATTTTTCAAATCACTAAAATTAATTAGTGACATCGGGTTGAAAGTGAAAACTGTTGGCAAGTCGTAAATTTATGACGTCAGAACGAGCACCGGTCTCGAACGAATGCATAATTTGGTGGATTTTCAGGGCAGAGGGACGGGTGACGCCTACGCGGATAACGACACGCGTCCGGATCAGTTCCAGATAACGCCGTCAATCGAGCGGCCGACAGCTGCGAGCAGCGATAACAAGTTGGAATATTTGATTGGAATGAGAATAGACATGATAAATAGGCAAATGCAACATAATGAGAAGTGTAGAATAAGAGAATAAATAAATTGAATTGGATAAGTAGGCGATAGAGGACAATTAGAAAACTGCAGCAGAATAAGAGGAGAAGAATAAGGGAATAAATTTATAGAGTAGAATAAATAGACAATTGAGCATAAATGCGATTTGAAGAGAATAAATTGGTGTTTGCAGTGAGGATGACGCTGCGGCGCGGATCGAGAAGAGCCTCACGGCGCCGGGCCTCATGGACTGGCAGCGAGGCATGAAGCTCGAATGCCTCGACCCTCTCACCGACATGCTCAACTCTCTCACCGTCGCCACCGTTATCGACGTATGCGTCGTTTCCACAGTTGCCTTATACCAATACAATATATTTAACATTACTGTAAAACCTTCTACACACGCCCACGCCTGATTAGCGCGAGAAGCTAAATTTTGTATGGTGATATATGGTAGATGTTTTTAAAATATACTGTATTGGTGTTAGGAGCCTGTGTCGTTTCTCCCCTCAATCCTTTTAACACAATGCTTGTAGATTCTCCCATGTGGATATCTGAAGATCGGTTTTGATGGACCCGACATGGAAGACGAGTCACTCCCTCTTCATCGCAACTCCTCACAGCTCTTCCCTATTGGATATGCCGAAACGAACAAGATTGAATTGAGACCACCCAAAGGTGAGCTGTTCTTTTGTGACAGTTTTTCCGCTTTTCTATTTACATGCGATTCGTTCAACCCTTTCCGCGTTGTTGCGTAAGAAAGCTTCTTGCATCTCTGAAACGCCAAATTTGCTAAAAGTACTCTGCATTAAACGCTCCTAAAGCGCTCGGCAGTTTGTGTAGCTTTATACTTAAAAGTAATTACGTTCAGGTTCGGACGAGCGCGCGAAATTCGACTGGCAAAAGTATCTGAAGCAGACAAACTCGGTCGGGGCGCCGGGCGAACTGTTCGACCACGACAACTACGAAGACATGAACGCCTTCGAGGTGCGCTCGCACAAGCGCCTAACACCAGTACAAAATATCTATCCTCTACCTTATATCACCATGCAAAATTCAGCTCCTTGCCCTGATCAGGCATTCCGCGTGTATGGAAAGTCTTTCTAGGAAGCTAAATTTTCTGTACTGGTGTTAGGCGCTTGTGGAACTGACGCGGTAGTGTGCGCGGCGGCGATATTAATCCAGAGAAGCCTTCAGGTTAATGGAAAGTTGGAAGCTATCGACATGGTCGAGCCCAACCTCGCCTGCGTTGCGACCATTCGAGAACGAAAAGGCCGCCTGCTTCTCGTCCACTTTGACGGATGGGAAAGCCAGTATGACCAACTATTCGACTTCAGGTCATACTTTACTTTTGCGTGCTACTGTTAGCTTTGTTAGGAGACTGAAATTGGTAACCTTTAGAGACTCACGAGTCTAGTGTCGGTCTCTTTAAGAGTCTTACTGGATTATCAGTTATTGTCGGTGAGATGACAATTCGCGACACGACAATTCGCGACATAGAACCATTTTTAAGCATTATTATTCCATACCTTATCTTTTTCAATTACCTTTGCGCTCATTGTATTCCCATTGAATAAGAGAAGAGATTTGAAAAGAAAAATGTGATTAAGACTTCATAATTCAAGAATATATTGCATGTTTATTACGAAAACGCCATTTTCGGGAAATTTGGAGAATTGGAACGCTTAATTACTTGGTTATGCCCAAAAGATCTAATGTTTCAGCGGCCAGGTATACGTTAATGCCTTAGCAATCATGACATTATTTTTGCAATTTCAAAAAAGGTTAGAATCAATTATTATTGCATCAAAAATAATGACGATTACAAAATGTCGCGAATTGTCGTGTCGCGAATTGTCCAAATCCCGTTATTGTCAAATTCACTTATTCGAGACATAATGAACAAACACAGAAGCGCGCGAAAAAATGTTGCGAATTCGATGCTTTTTAGCAGGTGCGATGTGAAATATACGCACGAGTCTGAGTATGAAATTCTAACTATCCTATTCATTCATTCAAATTATTAATGCTTGTTACCGTGTCTTCTCACATCATAAGTATATTTTCATTCGATAACGAATAAAATTTCAGATCGCCAGACTTGATGCCATTGGGCTGGGCGGAGATGGTAGGTCACAAGTTGGAGGCGCCGAAGCAGGCCGCCCCTCCCACCATCAAGCGACCGAAGGCGCCCGCATCTGTTGGCTCCGCGAAGAAGCAGAAAAAAGAATGATCGCTCACCCGTTTTTATCGTTGTTTCTCGCCACTGTTTATTGCGCGCTTGTTTCAAGTTGTTACTGATCGCGTCGCGTGTGTTTTTGTGCGTATTCTTTCCCGAAATAGTCGCACTTTTAGCGCTGAATTGGTCCGTACTGTTATACTCCTGAGTATCTACTGCCTCGCTCTGTATGCCTTTGTCGTTTTTACGCTTTGAAGTTGTTTATTGTATTATTCGCGTCGAGTGGACTCCCGATCATTGCTTATGTTATACATTCCTCTCATGATGCAGTTAATTTGGAAATAACTTTAAATTGTCGATATTACGAAATCGGCCGATAAAAGATTGATGTCATTTTGTTGCGACTGATCATAAGTTGAGAGGGTGGTGGTTATACTCGTTATTCATCTCCGCTCCCATACTTCGCAGAGTTGGATCGATGATCGCATGCCAGCGAGCGCAAGTTTGTCGAATTTTGTGTCTCATACCTCTGACCAAAAACTACACATGGCATTTCGACATTTTCAAAGACAGTTTATTACTACAAGGAAATCACATAAAATATCAGTATCGTATCACACATGACATCGCATGGAAAACAATGTTGAAACATCACTTGAATACAGTCGGCCTTTGAACATATCACCGGGAGTATAAGAGCGTTTGAATTTACACGACGAGAACTGTATTCAGTGCTGCTATGGATTCGCATATTGTTTCATCTTGCTTGCATGCTACGAGAAATTCGTCTCGCGATATGACGCCGTCTTTGTCGAGATCGAGTTTCTGGAATGCGAGCATAGGAGAGAAATTAATGGAATATCGCTCACTTGAAAGATTTCGTTCGTATAAGCCACTCGTTCCTTTCTTGTAATTGTGGGAAGAGCTCCTCTGCCTACAGCAATGGGAGCGTCAGAAATCAGTATGAAGCAATGAAAATCGACAGCTAACCAATGATTTCGTCGATGGAGCTGATCAGCGCGTAGAGGCGTTCCCATGAGATGTAGCCAATGTCCTTGGTATCGTACAAGCGGTATATCCAGTCGAGCTTCTCGTCCAATGTCCCTCTCGACAACGTAGACAGTGCGCGCACAAATTCCTACAGACACAATTGCGTGGATGACAGTTGAATGATGCGCGGCGTACCTCAAAATTGATGCTGCCATTGTGGTCCAAGTCGAACGTCTCGAAGACAAAGTCCGCGTAGGTCTCCGCATTACCTTGCGGAAATAGCTGTTCGAAGACGTGACGAAATGTGAGCTGGTCGACGTGGCCGCTGGGCGCCGTCTGCTTGAACGACCGGTAGAACGATTGCACTTCTTTTTGGGTAAAGTGCGTGCCTTCTACCACCTGAAACTGTCACTGATTTGAGCAACATAAAAGGACATGCCTTTTGTAGGCTAGCGGGACGATTGCGCGATTCCTGGCGTTCAGTCACCGACTTGAGCCGCTCCATTTCAGGCGGAGATATCGAATCTGCAAACGACACAAGAGCTTCGAAAAAAGCGCTCATAGCCGTACTAAAAGAGGAAAGTCGTTGAAGAACGATGCCTGGATGGAGGTTAATGCGGTCGACGACATAGGCGGCTCTTCGTCGCAGACTGCCCCAGGTGCCGCTCAGGCGATGGCTTGACTTGATGGACGGCTCATCGGGCAGAGATTCCGTTTCGGCCATGACTATTGGGCACGCCATCACGATGACGCCCGACGGCGGACTACTGGTGGAATGTGGCGGCGGTGAAGGAGCGCTTTGGCGCCGACGCCCAGCAACATGTGTTCCCCTCGATCTCTGCCGACGAAAGCGCCTCGTCGCCGACAACGATTGAGTGCTGTCGGCTGCTCGCCTTTGTTGCGCGCTTCATTACGCCAGCGGCCATTATCATACTGTCATGTGACCGCCTGCATCGGGCAGCTGCCATAAGCAAATGCAATGGTCACTGGGCAGGACTTTCTGTTTCAGATAGAACGAGTTTCAGAGTGTGCCTAGTGTCAGCTCGCTGCGATGAGATACTACGCTCAGCATAACTTGCGCCTTTAATCGCCCATCCGTTCTTCGGTGTTCGCCGTGTTGGCGCCAATGGCGTCGTCACAATAGCGATTTTACTTCTCGAAGGTTGTCTTCGAGGAAAAACACGCTTGTGATCGCCGGACCGGTGGTCGCGACCGATGCGACGCACGGCATCCAAGCTGCAATTTACTCGTTCGACAGCCATTGGCGGTCAAAATTTTTCTGTTGACTATTCGCACACTTCTCCTTACTTGCCTCGAAAGAACGATCAATTGAAAAAGTCAGTTGAAAAGACGAGGCGGGATTGATGGTGCGCCGGGCGAACCTGCGAGATGTTAGCGACACTTTTGGTTGGCAGTGATTATCGCAAACGCTGCATTCCACTACGTTTTGAGAAAGCCGATGGAGATCTTGAGAAAAGTCAAACGATTACGCCAAGCTTCGCATTGATGTGGATGCGGCGCAATTCGACCAGACTGAGCAACTGGGCAGTTGGGCCATTTCGCAGCAACATCAAAATTTTGCATCCGCTTCCCGATCAACTAACAACTATATGCGGCTAGTGACAATGACAGAATGAACCATTACATTTCGCATGATTTTATTCTCAAGTCTAACAAACGAAACAGCTGCAGCAGAGAAGACAAGGATATCACTGGCCGGCCAATTCGAGCGACTTTCGCGCCATTGACAGAGCTCCTTCGCGCGTCTTATTGCCGCCGATGAAGCCCGACGCGTGGCAGAAGGTCGCACCGGAAATGCCGCAAACCGCTTCCAAATCAGCGTCGCGCACGCCACGCCATTTCTCAGGCAGAGGCAGCCTATATATCAAACAATGCATCGTCATTTATGGATAGTCGTTAGTGGATCGTCAACCCAACCCGGACCGGCCGTCCTACCAAGCAAAATTTTTCTCCTCTGCTGACTTATCTAATAAATATTTTGAGTACATTACTAAACCAAAAGATAATAGATCCGGTGAAATCGGACTGGAGAATATTCATGCCCATAGAATGGTTTACTTTAACGCGAGCCGTACTCACACCATTGAAAGCAAAGCTCCCAATAAAAATGAGCAAAATACGTACCGGCTCTCGAATCCTTGAAGTTTATTGACGGGAATCGCCTGGATGCGCCACATTCCCGAATCGTCGGGATAGGTGACGTAAGTGATGCGCTCATCCTGCAACTCCAAATCTTCTTCGAGTTGGAAAAAGTGCTCTTTCCACGGCGCGCCGCCATCAGCGAACATCAGCACTTTCCCACCTTCATCCACCTGAAGTAATCGTTAAAAAGATATCACTGCCCGTTATACACGGAAGAGTATAGGTGGAGAACAAGTTAAGAATTATCAACGACTTTACTGTTGACTATTTTATAGGGAAACTCTCCTCTTCCCTCGACTTTTAAGGAATCTACCATATGTTGTTTTCAGCCGCGCATGAAAAGCTGACTGCGAATCATTTCACATTGTATTGTAATTATTAATCTATTGCTAAACAGCCTTGTGACACACGGCTAAAAACAATATAGGGCACATTCCTTAGAGGTCCGGGTGAGCAGAGTTCAATCTTAAATCTTGTTTCATTGTTTCCCCACAAGGGATGACTCAAAAATTAACTAAAAGAGAGATTTCATTATGTTTATTGACAGGCAATCGATGCGAAGCCCAAAAAAACTTTATTCTTTCATCTTCTGCCCATTTTTAGCTATTTTGAGACGAGTGAAACAAGAATTACTATAGTTCAATAGTATAGTCTCTTATAGCGAGGGGCTTTTGCGCCAGCCAACAATTTTATACCTCAAAGCGTTCATTCAACGCTTTCAAGACGACTTCTCGCGCCGGCAGCCACGACTTGTAATAATACTTGACGCGATCGGTGAGCTCAGTGCCAACCAGCTCAACGGCTTTCTTGAAGCCTTCCTGAAACAGAGACTTTAGCCCTGATTACTGTAGAAAATAGCTAACATCGTAGTTCTTGTGTTCGTCGTTCCACGGTGGATTCAGATGACCGACACGCGCCGCCAGCGTCGTCGAAACGTGATATCTAAAAGCAGTCGTACTTAAACACTTTCTAACGAAGCAAAAGTGGGCGGATGGGGCGTATCTTAGTCTTAATTTTAAGGAGAGGTTTGATCGGTTATGTTCGGTAGACACGTACTGTAATTATTTTTCAACTGCGCATGAAAGATGGCGTTAATTATTTCCTTTTCTGTTGCTTGAAAATAAAAGCAAAAATAATTTACATCACATTGTCATCCACGACAAAAAAGCAATCACGGTAAGTCATTATCGAAAAAGGCCGACCGCACTTCTTCAAATAAATCTCAGCGGCGCGATCAAATCCAAAAAGCAGTTTAATAAACACTGGTTGACCTGGGAGTGCCGTCGAATGGTGGAATGCCGTTGTCGCCAGCATCAACTTCCTCAATGAAGCTCTCGTAGACCTTCTCAAAGAGGACGTCGAGACAAGGATCTTCGTTTGACACTCCCAAAATGACGCCGATCACTCGACGTCCGTAGTGAGCGTATACCAGCCCAGCTGAGCTCAGCTTTGTCGTGAACTTAGGCAAAATATCCAACGACTTCATCGTATCTTTGAACTCCCTGAAGGATGAACATTCGTCTTAGTCTTGTAACGATAAATTTAATTTTCAAATTTAATGAGAACATTTTTCAAATCAATGAGAACATTTTTCGAGTGAAATTAATATGCATTATCTCCTCTTTAGTTTGAAAAGTGTCCTTATTAATTTACTAAAAAATGATTTTATGGGTGAAATGGAGAGCCGTCTACCACAGCCAAGTTCCTAAAGACATCACTTTCCGTGGCGAAAGATTTGCCTGATTCAGGCATTAATTTTTCCTTACAAATAAAAACATGCGAGTAAAATAAGTAATATGTTTTAATCAAGCTGAATTTTGAAGATGCATAAACTGCAAGTAGAGTTTGCAACGATCTGGGCAATGAAGACGTTTATATCGCGCAAACTGAGTTCAGAAAATGCCACCAACCGTTGATGATGGTCATATCGCATCTTATGATGATCGTAAACGCCGCCCACATCGACAACAATATTGCACTTGTTCAAAGTGGCAGTATCACGAGTTCTAAACAAAATTTCACGTTTTAAATTCAGTCAGTTGAAATATAATTATTTTCAGAGAGATGAAATTCATTTCTTTTTTTCAAACGAATGTTTCTTTTTAAAAAGAAACATGTAATAGGGACCGAATGAGCGGTTAGTGAGAGATTAAGCTGATGTCACAACTGATATTGCATTACGTTTTAGAGAAAATTTCTTCAGTTAGACTCAATAAGATTGTACACTATTCGACAAGTCGGTAAAAACAAACTTAAACGATATTATTAGCTTTAATACCTGACGATCTCTGAGTCGGAATATTCGGGCAGCTTCTTAAGCATGAAGCAAGCGAGTGCCTCATCGCAGTGGAAATGTCCATTATGTGTACCAATTTTGTGCGCCATTTGACTGACGAGACGACTGAACAGCATACAATATGAAACGTTAAGCCCGCATATTGTCGCGGTTATATTTTTGTAAGGAAAATGACGTCAATTTGAGGGACAGGCGCGAAGCGGGAGGAGATAAACCTACTTCGCATTCAAATGCATAATTTCAACGCCACTGTGACAGACAATTTATTACCGAACAGTGTGACGACAATATCGAACGTAGCAGTGAGCACTGGAGATTACAGAACGAACGAACACAAACGGCCGGCGAATAATCGTTGCAGAAATTTAAGTGGCAGACTGTTGCACATTGACCGCCCGTCGATTGGACAATAGGTCGGCTAATAAGAACGCAATAAGACCGCCTTGCAAACAAGGCTGCCCGATTTCAAATTTCCCGCCATCGCTACATTAATTTACTATTCTATCTAGACTTTTTATTATAAATTTGGCTCGTCGATAAATCGGCGGACGGTCAATCTGCCACAGTTAAGTAACATTACGCGCATACACTCATATTACGCATCACAATTACGTAATTTAACACTCAGCGACATACTTCGACATGGATTTATGCACCAACTACCCGCCAACTTTCGCAACGATTACGCAGCCGGCACAAAAAAGAATGAATTTTGGTCTATGCAAGAGTGATGCCAGCAGCGGAGGCGTAGCTGGTAATAAACTGCTTCACTTCCTGCTCGAGGGGGTTGATCAGCTGCGGCAAGACGCCGGGACGCGACGCGGACACCTTGGACAAGCACTTGACCAAATGTCCTGAAAAATGACATTAAATAATAAAAGATGGAAAATTTAGTCATAATATCTTGATTAGTAACAAAAAATGTGAGACTCAATAAGACAAACTGCTTCGAAAGTTGATAGAGCTTGAATTTATGTACGCAAAAACCAAGAAACGACTATCACTCTTCGTGAAAAAAACAGTATTCAAGCACCAAAAAGCGAGTTCATCTTTGCCAACTACGGTGTGTGGCAAGATTTCTTATTACTGAATGAAAAAATTTGACGATAATTACCTTTGACATCGGATACACCGGTAGGATCGACGTCGTTTCGACTGGCGAATGCCAACTGAGAGTAAGCGTTAGCGTAGCCTGAAAAAGGAAAGTATGCTCAACAATGACACTGACCGATACTTCTCGACCACTAACCGCTCGTGGCCTCTATGTCAAGGAACTGGTCATCGTCGTCATCGTTTTCTTCGGGTAGTTCGAACAATTTCACGAGCGCCGTCATCAGCTGAGGCCACAGTTCCTGTCTAAATCAAACATGTGAATATTAAGCTGAATCAATGGTTGTGATGAAACAATCGGCCAGCTGCACTAGGCATGAGGTTTGTATCACTTTTTGTATATTACAAACTCACCCCAGATTGTCGACCGCGTCCGCCAGCAGATTTGCAATACCGACGCAGCAGATCTTTTTCTCGTGACTGTCGCTGATCTTCTGCACGTCGCGCAAAAAGACCTTCTCAATGACCATCTTGAACATGCCCCCTTGCAGTTTCTCCAGCTCCTGAAAGACTCGTTCTCATCAGCGTTAAACGAATATAAAAATTTCCGCTCGAATTAGGAAACTTTCCAATTAAAAGAGTACATTATTGATTTGGAAAGTGTACTTAATACAGTGGAAATGGTATAAAGAGCGGTGCTTACTTGAACTAGCGTTGCCGAGCCCCGCTTGATGACGAACAAACAGCAAAAGATGATAAGGCCCTTGGCGAACTTGACCGTTCTCGCCGTCATCAGTCGCTTGAACAAGACGGTCAGGATAGCCGTGATAATCTGGCCGCTCAACTTTTCCTGAAATGCAGATACGTCAAAAGGCGGAACACAATCGACAAAAATTCAACAGGTCTACATGCCTCTGTTGCATACAAAAATAAAGGCGATTCATTGCATTTTTTGTGCTTTCAGTAGATATTTCTTACATGCAACAGAGGGGGGTTTCAAGACGCTGGCTAGCCACATATAGTAGCCCCCTTAGCGCG
Organism: Plectus sambesii; assembly: GCA_002796945.1. Taxonomy (NCBI): domain Eukaryota; kingdom Metazoa; phylum Nematoda; class Chromadorea; order Plectida; family Plectidae; genus Plectus; species Plectus sambesii. Next base: position 88,747 of record NIUQ01000003.1, read on the forward strand.
TCATTCTGAGGGAGGGGTCCATTTTTGTCAAAAGCCACAATCAATTCTTAATTTATACGCGCAATAAATAGTAAATTGATGAGCGATCTGCATAATTCAATGATGAAAGTTACGTTTTCAAATCAAAAATGCGCGAGTAAAGTAAACCTTTGATTTAAGAGAATGGAAGGCAAAGCAAAAACTATATTAAGAGAGTTTCACAAAAATTCGCTTATATATTATATGCATGCACCATTAATCACAAACTCACATATGAGACGTGCTCGATAATGCTATTAAGCAGGTAGAACCCGTAATGGTCGTTCAACTTTGACGCAATCAGTTTCTGGAAAACGCCGAGGACGGCGCTGAGGTGAGTAGCGGCGACGGCGTCCCCTCCGACGCGGAAATAGGCTTGCAGCAGCCGAACGAGAGCGGGCACATTTCCACTCCGCTCCCACAGCACCGGCGCCAGCAAGAAGGGCAGCAGGGCGTTGTATGCGTCCGGCACGCCCGAATGTTCCGGTCGCATGTCCAGCAACATTCCTAAATGAGCCATTGAGCCGATTTCATAATCGTGTCATAAGTCGTTCGTCAGTTATGCAATACTTAAACCCATTATGAGGCATTGCGCTGAGTAACGCTATGTTTTACTTGACTTTAGGAATCGATTTTGGAACCGATCCATTGACATCTTTATTTTATCCCGATCAAGTTTTAAGGATATATCAGAACTAACTTGAAATGCAACTACTTTACCCTCTATCAATTAACAAAAACGCATACATGTCTCTATGTCTTATCGGAAGTAATAAATCAAATGGGTACAAGTGCAGAACTATTCAAAAAAGAAAAATGTTTGCATATGGCTGCAAAAAAATTAAACCGCCAAGCGCGTAAGTAAAAGACTTACCCATAATCTGGAATGCGTAAGGCATAAACTCGACGACATCTTTCTGCAGAATCTCTTGGAACGGAGGGAAGCAGGCCTCTTCAAACTGCGCCACGCCAGCCGTAGGTCCAACCTAAATCACAAAACAATAATAATTCGCAAGACAACAACGCCTATCGCCGCACTTTTTTGACGAGAACGCAGAGCGACTCGAACATGAAGTGGTTGTAGTGGGGTTTACTGGGGTTCTGCGCCGCCTTGGAGATTTTGCTCGTCAGAGCGAGGGTGATCTGACTGGCGAACGGAGCGCATTTTGACTGAAAAAGCAGGAGTCGTTTTCTTCAACTGATATAGGGGAATGGAAAAACCGACCACCAGGGCGGTGAGCGAGCGCATAACAGCTTTCATAATGTACTCCGACTCCTCTGTACCCGTCTTCTCCAACGCTGCGAACAGGTTCGTCATCACCATTCCCGCGTCAAAATGATCAGCCGTCAACACCGCCGCCTGCAAATGCACCATCGCCAACATTAACAACTTGTATAGGAACTCTGACCAACAATAAATTAGCCCAATTGTATGTGTATTTGCGAGCAAAGAAACCGGAATTTGCATTGGCTTTTGCAAAAATGTGTCCTACACTGTCGAAAAGATGATTTGAAATGCTCAGATTGTTAAAAATTGCAAAACATTCTTGAATTTGTGCGCAAAGCGATCAGTAATCAATAAAATTCCTTTAAAAAATTTGAATTAAACAGTTGAGCATCCTACGACCTCGACTGTCATAACATTTTCGACGATTCTGAACTCATTTAAGCTAAAACGAATATAAATTGACCAGAGTTCCCCTTCAACCTCACATTGTTCTGCTTGAGCATGAAGAGGCGCTCCATAGTGTGCGCGGCGTAATTGCGAACGACGACGGACTCGGCGGTGAGGAGGATGACGGAGGCGTTGGCGGCCTCGACGATGCTGGCGGAGGGGAGGTGGCCGCGAAAGGAGACGACGTATTTGAGGGCGCCGGCTTTAAGAACTGGAGCGCGATTGACGTCCGAGTCGAGCAGCTCGGGGCGGACATGCTTGGCGTAGAAGTCGTTGAGATCGACGAGCTCGCTGGTCTTGGTCGCGCCGAATTGGGCGGTCTCGCCGCGCTTCGCCAACGCCCCCACCAGACAGTACACCGCGTCCTTCTTCACCCATTCACCCGACGGGTTCGCCGAGTATTCCGCCAGCAACTGCTGGATATGTGTGCCGAAGATCGCCATCACTTGAGACTCGAAGAAGCGACACAGTCCCCGCACGAAATCCGCCGCCGACCGCCGTCGAGTGTCCACATCCGAGCCTGAATAAGGATGATTGATGTTTAGCACGAAAAATTCATTTCGTCATTTTCGACGAGCAATGAGCGAATTAGCCAAGGCGAGATTCGAAAATCGCGACCAGAGGGCGCGTGACGCATGCGAACCTAATTTACGAGCGCAACTGTCGCCGCGTGCGCTCCACGACACTTGCGTGATGGCACTTCTAGAATATTCCGAACTTTCACATGCCTTCTATAATGCTCTATTCGAGTCAATTTATAAGCGCACATATACAGTGTCATGAATCTTACTCGATCTTTATCAATTGCTCATTGTTACTTATAAGAATCCTAATATATCCTACTCTCAAAATATCCTATATTCACGTTTCCCTATTCGAAATAATGAAAGGAACGTAAAAGATCGTTTTAAAAAGAGTCCTAAAACTATACCTTCAAGATCGCGCCGAGCAAACTCCTCGGGATTGTCTTCGAACATTTCCTGGTCAGACTCGCTGCAATACAAGCAATATTATACACAAACGCTGCAAAGGATAACGAAACAAACCGGAAGATCATATTTTTCACAATGACACTCTCGCAAATCATTCGCAAAGCGCCTTCCTGTTCGAACAGAGCTTTGTACTGATGGCGCTCGCAGACGCTGGCCAAGAAATTCATCGCGTTGCTGACGAGAAGATCATATCTAAAGCCACATGAGTATATTTAAGCATCAATCCATCAAGGACATAGTGTTACTTTGCATGTTGCGAAATTGTGCCACTACTATTGTAGAAGTGTGTGCGGTTTTTTTGTGTATAGTCAAAATATTTCGCTTAGGATGAAGAAATTATAAAACTGAATAAAGCAAACTGCTTCGAAAGTCAATAGTGCTTCTTTCTCTCAATTTATGTACATAAAAACCAAGAAATGATTATCATTATTGGTAAAAAACGATGCTTTCGCACCAAAAAGTGAGCTAATCTTAAACAACTACGGTGACTAACTCAATTTCTTCTTCCTCGCAGAGAAATTCAGACTATACAAAGCGCGTTGCGTCGTCTGTTCAGTTCAAAGAGTATATCAAGATCAAAACCTCCACATTAAAGGTACACAAAAACGTTGAACGAAAGAACTTAAAAAAACGTTACTTCGCCTGAGCACCGGTGTTGACTAGAAGGTTCCACACGACTCCGACGAACGGCTCCAAATACTGATGGAATTCCTCGTCGTACTTTTGCGCGTACATTGTCACATTATCGCAAATCGAACTCTTCAACTGCTCCATCGGACCCGGCTCGTCTTCCGAGTCGGACGCCAGCGACGGCAACTCGAGCCTCAGCAGTTCCAGAAATCCTGGCATCCAAATACCCATGTTATCCTGAAAAAGGGTGATATATTTTTCTGGACAAATCCAGAAAGACGGTTTTTCTAGATTTATGTTGGAATATGTTTTCCTGGAGTAATTAGAAACAGTTTTATAGGTTTATTAAGGAAGTTAGTTTTCTGGATAAATCCAGGAAAAAGATAATTACCTCGAAAAACTCGGGCAGATCCTGGGCGTTCAGCGACTGGAACACTTTGGTGACGAGCACGAGAGATTTAAAGGGATATTTCAGCTGGTCGGCGGTGGCCGACTGCGCCGCGGGTCCCGCCATCTCCAGCAACTTGCGGAACAGCTCGGTCAACGGCGCGGCAAACTGATCCAGAACCAACTTGATCTCCATCCACAATTGATCCGACTTCATCTCGTGCCGGTAACGTTTGAAAAGCGCGTGAGCCGTACGCAGACATGACGTCACTCGCTTCATATCGTTGCCCGACAGCTCGGCGGTCAGCGTTGGTAGCAGCTGCGGCCACTTGTAGGGAAAGTCTTGCCGGCCGATGAGGGAGATGGCCTCCGACAACTGCTTCTGCACACTGTCCGGCGCTTCCAACAGCAATCCGATGATACGCGCCCGCACCGCATCTCTGTCCGTCTCCGGCACGCGCGACTCCTCTCCTTCTATCACCTGAAAACGCAATAATTATTGCAAAATATAAAATGGACGAATCGGTTAACATTATTGTCTCAATGAAACTCAGAAGAACGCTTACCGCCCAATTACGCTTGACAAAATTCTTGAAAGTAATCGCTGCCGCCACTCTGATGGCATCCGGAAGCTGTTGACTTTCGATCGCGACCAGCAACAACAGAGAGTAACCTGTGAAAAGGACATTTTATAATTTTCCACTTACAATTTCAACGCAGCTCTTACCTTGATTGTTTTCGAAACTTTCCAAGTAGCGTTCGGCCGGCTTTCGAACCGAAGCGTCGTAGTGTAGAGTAGCGTTGAGGTACTCGACCAATGTCTTCAGCGTTTCATCATTCATCGCCATGTCTTGTGTGTGTGGGTACACCAGACTTGAAAGCTAACCCTGGATGATGAACTAAATACAACTTCCCTTCTGAAAAGACATTAAATTATTCAGAGTCGCTTGATCAATTTATCTCTTTACGAGATGAAAAATAAAATACGCGCTTGCTTTTACCACGAGGAAGCCGATGTTGTGAATCAACAACCAAACGAAAAACAAACGCGACGCAAACTTGTCGTTTTAAAATTTGCAGGCTACGGTGGTTACCGTACCTACTTCAGTCATCTTCAGGATCACCGCTTGGAATCCAGGGAGTTTGACTAGCAACCAAATAAAGTGTAGCATCTAAGAGTGTCTCGGTGTTGTAGCGAATCGTTTTCTGTCATGGGCATTAGCCTGATAAAGCCAAAGGTAACCTTTAGAAAATCATTGAATTGTTCCTTTCCACTGTTCTCAACTTATTGCTGGAAACGGAATGAAATATCAATAATGGACATTGATCGAACTTCTCAAAATGTTGAACTCCGTGACGTGCAGTTACAGCGCTTCGTAGCGCGTGAAGTAAATGCGAGTATTATTGAATTTAGTTATATGCTATTAAAAATATTTGTCATCAAAATCTTGACAAATATTTATGCAAACCCTTCAAAACTAGCTTCAGAATATTTCGATCAAACTGATTCAACCGTTCTGAGATTGATGTGCAGATACTATTTCCAGCGACAGCCCACAATCCTTATGACCAACATATTTATCAGTCACTGTGCATAGAAAATCATTGAGCCGTATTATAACGGATCAATAAGTTGACGATCGCAGTGGAAGAGTCTCAGAATAAATCTGACTTCAAAATATTTTTGATCAGACTGATCTCGATCGTTCTGAGAATGACGTGCGGATATATTTTTAGCGAGGGCTCACAATCCTAATGACAGTCCATGTTTATCGATCATTAGCATTGAGAATCATGGAAACGTATTTTAACGAATCAGCGAGTTAGCGATCGTAAAGGAAAGCTCCAGAAATAAAACTGGCTTTACAATACTTTGCTCAAGCAACGTCAGAGAGATATGGGATTGACGTGCGATATTATTTCCAGTGACGGCTCACAGTCCTAATGTCCGGCCACGTTTATCGGTCATTTGCATTGAAAATCATTGAAGTATAGTAATCGTTCGACTAATTAGCAATCGCAAAGGAAAACCTTCAGTATGAAGCTGGCCTACAATAATATGATCAGACTTAGTCCGACGTTCTGGGATTGACTCAGACAAGACAAACCCCGTTCTTTTGCGCCAAACGACCTTGTTCGACAAACCTGATTAAAGAGAAAAGGTATGCGCCAAGTTTGAATCGAGTGATAAACGAAGAATTAATCCTAAAATTTTCAATTTTTGATTAAGAAATCGAGCAAAACTTTTGTTTTTCGGAGTGCTTGAGGACAATCGTAAGCTGTACTGCCTAGCTTGTAGATTGACTGCCATAAAATGTCATCATAAATATTTCGCTAAATACGTGTATTTGCTAATCTGGCTAGCTACTGAAGCATTTCACAATGAATAAAGTTAGACTGAAGAACTTAAAACTGAGTGTTAATTGGTTTATTTTATTTATCTTGAACTCCAGAAGCGATCGCATTTGTCTTCCTCAATGAACGAAAATTTTACACATCTTCTGAATGATGTTTTCGCTAACTGGCTGTCGTTATAATGTGCAATCAAGATTGTTCGATCTACTATTACCCTTACATAACACAAACAAATTAATCCGGTCAAGCAAGCCATTTAGCAGCTGCATCAACTTGAATTTTCAAATGTTGCTAAGATGTACCCGCACTTGTCAATCGAGCAGCGAGTGAAGGAGTATTCAATTTCATTATTGCTTCGTTTGATAAGTTGCACATTGACTTAGTTGTCAGTTCGGATGTCCTCCTAAAGCTAACACTATCTCGGATATAGTGCAGTAATTCGAAGCAATAGAGAATTCCCTTCAAGCTGTTGGCTCTGTTTGTCCAAATTCAGTAGTCCACCAGCTCCAAGGAGGCAGAGTATAACCGCTGCAAAGATTTTTGTCTGCACTCCTTTTGATTACTTTATAAGGTGCTGCTCTTGTTGGGAGTAACTTGTTTTGCACTTCGCGGTTAGGTGTCACACATGCTTTTCAATCATAATTAGAGCGCCCATTGAAGTGTGATTAGATATGCTTTGAAGATGCAATTTGACTACAATTCACTGCTTTCATCGCTAATTGTTTTCAGCTCGCTGATTAGAGCTCTCGACTTTTGTGCCGGCTACTTTAAGCGGCAAAATTGACGGCTGAATGCATGTTTCATCTGTCGCCCAAGTTACATAACAAAGTCCTATTGACTGACAATACTTACACAGGTGAATTTTGCATGTAATATTCCTCAACTGCTTGCGAATAAGGCAGCGAAAATATACAGATCAAAACAATTATATATTGCAGGTTTACTTATCCACTGCCAATTGTGCAAGGAAATAATCAAAATTTAAACGAGGATGTATAAAGCGTACTTAATCAGCTTGAACTCGCCAAAAATATCAAAACATCGTGATCAAGGGAAACTGACATCTCTAATCAACAAAAAAACGATACGCAGCCATTTGAACAGATTAATTAGAGAGTACAGTATTCTTCCTGCGGATCGGAAGCCATTGACCATTGCGAAACATGTCACGAAGACATTATTTTGGGCCACAGTATGTTTGGCATTCAGCTATTTGACCATCAGTTCATCGTTCCAAGTGATTCAGCAATATCGCGATGATGAAGTGACAACGAACATGAAAGCCGTTATCAACAACAACGTCACATACGTAAGTAGAATTATGATTCACTTGCATATCAAAAGGTTTAAAAGGATACGAGGTTGAGTGATAAAAAGCACAGAGCATGCGTCATGCATGTTACTAGGTGAGAAGAAGTCATTTTTAACGCGCTTTGTTGCGTGTTCATGAGTTAATTTTGCTTGCCATACAATGTATTGACCCAAAAACCACGAAATTTATGGGCTTATAAATGGTAGGAGGGATCCATGCTCAGGCCGCTGGTGAGCAGGAAGAAACTTTTAGCTATCTACAAAAAAGATGTGGGTTGCCACTGTCCTGAAAAGGCTAGGTCGCAGATCAATGGTAAGCGCGCACTTTTATCGTTAACAGGCAGATCCGGCCTGCTTCTTACCGGGTTTTCTCGAAATTACGCCCCGGGGCGATGACGAAAAAAAGCAGCTTTTTGGTGGTCACGTGAAATTCAAAATTACGCCCCGGGGCGTAATTTCGCGAAATGGCTGGAAGCGTACTGACACATAGTATTGTGGACATACTACTGTCAGCTACTATTTTCATAAAGTAAAGCAACCTGGAGCAGCGAAAACTGACCATATTTACGCTAATTTGNAAAATTACGCCCCGGGGCGTAATTTCGCGAAATGGCTGGAAGCGTACTGACACATAGTATTGTGGACATACTACTGTCAGCTACTATTTTCATAAAGTAAAGCAACCTGGAGCAGCGAAAACTGACCATATTTACGCTAATTTGCAATTAAATGCTGTATTATTCGCATATTTACTGATATAGCAATGGGAAAATTCCGAGATAAAATAGCGCAGACAGTACTATTTTTTGCTGTCGAACGAACACTTTTAACTCCGAAATTACGCCCCGGGGCGAAATATCGAGAAGACTTTCAAATTTACGCCCCCCGGGGCGTAAATTTGGGGGGGGGGCGTAATTTCGAGAAAACCCAGTATAGAAAATGGACTATAGAATGAATATTAAGTGGCGGTCACAATGCGGCAGCAGGTAGCAAATGCAGCCGGCTGCAAATCTTGAAATATTATATAACTTTGATATTATAGGATAAAACTGCAATATTCCACTCAAGATTAGAAGAACACAAAATTTGCTGCCGGCATGCAGCCGGCTGCATTTGCTGCCTGCTGCCGCATTGTGACCACCGCTTTACACGCATTCAAACTCTTTCAGCTTCCGAACATGACCATTTGTTTCAAAACCAATACATTAGAGCTATTCAACATAAACTCAACATCAAGTTTGAATTATACGTCAGCTTGGTCACAATTTTTTGAACAGACTTCACTTGGAGGCACATTTAAAGTTAATGAAAGTCATATTTACAATGATGAAATCTATTTGTCTCTGCTCAAATATCTTGCCATGATATATGAAGCGGAACGGGCGTGGGAGCCGGGCCTCACACAAATTTCTACCTTTCACTCGGAAAAAAGTGATGACTGGATTGCACTGAAGAAAGTTCTCGTGCCGAATATTGAGCACTATAACATCACTCTCGAGCAACTGAAGAGCATTTTTGATGGAAAATTTTGCTCTTTGCCAGCAAATCAGTGGTACTCGGAACATCCCTTGCTTGAGATGGAGTATGAACTGAGTAATAAGATGGAATGTGTCGCAGGAAGTAAAATTTCGTTTATCGGAATGGATAAAATTTGCTTTCGCTTAATCGGATACCAAAACTATCTGCGAAAATTGGGTACGACAGAATATATTTCCTTAAAGATGCACACTGACATCAAAAATCAGCAATGGTGCCAAGAATATACAATCGACTTTGGTAGTGAAAGTAGAAGTATACCACGACGAGTGACGACGCAAAATGAAACATATGCGTATTATTACAATCGTTTTCATTGCGAAAGAACTAATATGAAGTTTAGGACGAATATTAGCGTAAAGGCGCTTTATCGAAAGCTGCCATATGTGAATGGCAACATCCAATGCTCTTCCGATACAAGCCGCGAAGAGTGTGAAAATAAGTGCCGCAGAGGATGGATTAGGGCAAATTGTCATTGTTCGTCAATCACATTCAATTTGACAAGTAAGTACAAATTTGTCAACGAGAAGAAAGTTAGAGAACTTTCGAATTACTAAAAATGGGAAAAATCTTTTGTATTTCTTCCATTTTCATCACTAACCAGCTTGATCGAATTCTGAGTTTTGAAAGTTTGGCTGAAGTGGAGTTATGGTGGGCAGGTGCAACTTGTGTCAATTTTCCAACTGTTTAGTATCCCCAAGCAATATTTTGCATGTTCAGTTGGGTCAGAGTAGGGAATCCTCGATATCACAAAGTTTAGGGTGTCCCCAGCACTGACCATTAAAAATAATTTTGCGTGCAAAGCAGATAAAATATAACGTGATTTATTGCATCAGGCTAAATCTGTTAAATTCAGAGTTGCACGCTGAAAGCAGCTAGTCTGTGCCAATAGTGGCCAAACCGGGGCCATAATAAGGCGAGTGGGCCAATGAAACCATTAATCACCGTTAGTCCAAACTTGCCTCAATGGGCTAATGAGCGAAAAAGCAACCGATTAGTCACATAGAGCGCGACGTTCATTTGTCTGACTATATCTTTCAACAAAAAAACTGTTTTTGAATCAGATGAAAATAGTGAGACATAAACAACTAAGAATATTCCTCGAGGAAGGGACAGGTGTAGTTCATCAGTTAGTGATTAACGCTCAAGACGAATAATTTTGATTTCTCGTAGCAATATCACCCATTCTCTAATAAAATATAAACTTTTTAGCAGACTTAGCTGGTTATCGCAATTGCACAGTGGATGACTATTCAGCCTGTCTGAAAAAGTACACGGAGAATGCGACCTATTTGTGTACAAATAAATGTGTACCTCTATGCGAGCAATGGCATTATGAGCATGATTTTCAATTAGAAATAGGTTCCGTCTCTTTCGAAAAGAGGGTAAAAATAGGCCTAAAAACATTTGATTATGTCATCATCGAACAAGTGTTCAAATGTCCCAGTTTCGAAGAGTTCATTGGAGCGTTGGGAGGTGCCCTTGGAATCTGGCTGGGACTCGATTTTGTGATCATTCTTGAATTCATTGTCAAGCTGGTAACGACGTTAATCAAGAAGATTTTGCTGAGAAATGCTCGTAATTCGGAAGAAGATGAGCATCGGAAAAGCCCCAACATCAAGAACAGAGAAGAGAACGTAGAAAATGGAATATCATCATCTAATGAAATCGGAAGTCGCGTAGTCGGACACCAAAAAAAGTACAAAAAAAGTGGAAATGAGGTTGACGGAACAACCAGTCGCCAAATAGGTGAAAGTGAAAAGCAAAGAGCATCAAGGAAGAAAAGAGAGAGCAACGCAATGAAAGAGAAACATGAGCAGCAGAGAAGAAAGCGCTCAAATAAAAATAGAGTGGACAGCGTTATAGTGGAAAATGTAATGAAGAATACTGATGCCCATGGTGGACATCTAGGAAGTCAAAAAGTGAATATATTCGACAAAGTTGACGTAGTTCAAGATGAGTCCACTCCACATGCGAACAATTCTAGTGCTCGATATTGGTTCCTTCACAAAGTGCTCCTCTTATTGTTAAATGACAATGTTCCAACAAAAAAATCAGTCTTGTTTCTCCGACTTTTTGTAATATTGTTTTGGACAGCAATTTACTTGGTTGGTAGTATATTCACGACTTTATGGTGTGTTGAGTTAATCAATTTGTACCTGGGAGACGAAGCGGTTTATTATCCTTCGCTCATCACAAATCAAACAGCTCCATTACCGCCGCCATCGCTGTGTATTCCATACCGTAATGGGCTATTTTTAGAAACATATAGCGAAAGTTCTGATGCAGTAATGAGTTACTTCAATCAATCAAATATCGATAAAGCGTCTTTTATTCAAGTTTCTGATGGAAAGGATTGGCCTGAACTCCTTCTTGCCATGGGACTTTTGTATATCGTTACTCTTGCCGCTTCTGAAACAAATTACATTGATGTCAGCTTCACTTCTGAGTACGAGAGTCGACTTAACTCATTTGCAGGTAAGTTGTAGGCAATATGAAGTAGATTTTTCAATACGTATCGTGCTTAACTTAGGATAGAGTACATTGGCACACTTTCATACAATTCTGTCAAAGTCGATTGCGCGCACTTTTACAGAGCGACGATGACAGCGGTTTTGAACTAATAAGAAAACTAGCATTTATTTCAATGTGAGACACGCATTTGGCTGAAGCGATTACACCAAACTTCAAATGACAAGTGAAAAGGCAGCAGAAGATGCTCAGTGTACCGTTCATATAATATCTATAAACAAGATATAGAGAGAAGGATATTATATCATTCCATCAACTAACCATAATGATATTTCATATGAGAAACTGACCCTCAGTATAATAGCAATGTTTCTAGTTTGCACGACACGTCATTAAGCAAAATTTTGTGAAATATAATTCTTAATTATATCTTAATTTAGTTAGCGGCAAGATATTATTTACCCTCACGAGAACGAGATATTTCAGATGAAAATTATATATCAAGAAATGACATTGATAAATTATTCAACGACATTTTTCTGCCAAAGCTTTTGGAATGGAACGTAACAGCGAACGAACTGCGACAGAAACTCGGAGCTGAATTAGCGCGCATGGCTGAATTGAAGATAAGCTTCACGAATAGTAATGGAACAACAGATATCGTCAACAAGACTTCTTTTTATACGACAGCCATCACAGATCAACTATTTTGTTACGGCCTTTCTTATGCAATCAATTTTACTGATCCAGATGATTCGTTGGAGTTTTCGATAAACGTACCATGGTATTATGCGTCACTTATTAACCGAAAGAAAGGCAATTATATAATTTTCTCGGATTATTTACTAGAACCGAAAAGCGCGCAGTTTGATATCGTTGATAATAATATACCTGTTTTTGATTCCACCTACTTTCGATTTAACTATGGACGTGAAACAGGAATATTAATTAGTGTTGACAGTCTTTACACAAGTCGGCCCTCGACGAAAGGTGTGGAATATTGCTCACCGAATATGACCACACAGTACTGTCGCGCTCAGTGCCGCATCGAACTTATAGAAAAATTATGTAACTGCTCGCCAACATATTGGGATATGATGATTCCATCGACTTCTGGTTTAGACGAATGCACGTTTGATCGTTATATGAAATGCATGTATTTTAATGCTAGCGACGACCTCGATTGCAAAGATTCCTGTTTACCATTTTGTACTGCAAGATACTTTCGAAGCGACCGGCTGTACGACGTGGCTCCAGAAAAATTCACGGATATCTATTTCGCCGTTGCCAGATTCAGCTTAAAAGACAGCATTTATGCGTCGATTGAAGAAAGACCGATATTCACGATCGACGATATGTTGATTAAGGTCTTGCTGGACACCTAACTGTGCCATGAAATTGAAAAAATTGATATTTTAAAATAGGAACCGGTAAAAATTAAAATGAGAATATTGCTAAGCCAAATTATTACATAATTTTTGTAGCCGAAAATGCCTGATCCAAAAATGCAAGTTTTCAAATGTTGCTGTTTCGCTGTCTGTATAAGGAAATTAAAGCGAAAAGCGTGCGAATTATATTTTGGCAAAACTTTGGTGACCTTTCTTTGGCGCAATTAGGTGTCTCATACGATATAAAGTTAGGAGGAACGCTTGGAATTTTACTGGGATTTAGTATCTTCAGCTTTTACCAAGTTTTGGTAACAGCAGTGACATTATGCTTTGCTTTCATCTTAAAAAAAACGAGACTTGCGCAGACTTCTATATTGTTGGAAAGCTTGGACAAAATAAAACAATCAGGAATTGCACAACTGATCTCTTACCTATATGGACAATTACGTGTAATGAACGTTTGCACCGTGAAGAAAAACATTAAAATTAGTGAATTTTGGAAATATGTTCTGCTGACAATTGGCTACCTGATTGGACTTTACGCAACAGTGAGCCTGGGCAATGGTCTCATTTATTCATATAAAACTGGCGAATCGAAATATCTTGTGGATCTAATGATGAATGCTACAATCAGGTTACCATCTTCGACAATATGCCTGCCATTGAACACCGTTGAATTTGTTAAGAAAACAGATATCAGCCATTTTGAGAAAAATGTCGATTTGATACTTTATTTTAATTTATTTCATAACAAAGAAGACATTTTAAACGAACATCAGCCCAAATGGCTTATTCCATGGGTTTATGAATATTTGTTCATTTACGATAAAATCGAAAGGCATGGCAACCAGAAGTTCATTTCTGCTGTGTTCTCTGACGACGATAGCTGCGCATTAAACGAATCAAGAAGTGCAATATTTAAGTACAGTTTTACATCTCTGATGGAACTAGATGAACTGATTGATTACTTTAATATAACTATCCATGAATTAAAGCAAAATCTGGGTCAGAAAGTGAAAGATATTTATAAAACTGAAGCCATCTTCATAAAGGAGGTCAACGGAACGTGGAATCACACAGTTCTGAATATAACTGATTTGACATTCGTTGGTGATGAAAAGGTCTGTTACAAGCTACCCCTGGACACAGTGACGTTCAGCTCGAAATCGGATTATGTTTCTATTTTTGTTGACAGAGGATCGTTGCCGAATTCGCCGAATTTGAATCATGAAAAACCCATTACTGTTGATTTCAGTGGGCGCGACTTTAGCAAAGAGGTGTCTTTAGACTTTGAGTCTCCTTCATTAGGATCTACCCAATCTTTTTTCTTTGGGCGGTTTTCCTCTGCAGAGTTGGACATTACCAGTATATACGAAGCAATGCCCGTGAGCTCAGGTGTACGGCGTTGCTCCGAGAGCAAATCGATGGAAACATGCCGAGACGCATGCCAACAGAAGAAAATTGAGCGCGTTTGCAAATGCTCACCAGCTATATGGTCGAATACTAATTTAACTCGGTGCCATTTAATCGACTATGAAAGATGCGCCGAATTCCTGGTTAGCACTGACGCGGATCTCTGCGAATTAAGCTGCGTTCCACATTGCACACGCATTCATTTTAAAGTTTTACCAGACCCGAACGCTGATCTCTTTTTCGATCCTGACGTGGCAAATATAAATCTCACACTAAATTCATTTGAATATCTCAGTTATAAAGAAGTATACATGTACACGATGACCGACTTTATTAACGAATTTGGTGGTATTCTTGGTTTATGGATTGGACTTGATATTCTTGTATTCGTAGATTCATTTTACTGGTTTATTCGCAAGTGCTGCCACATTTTTCGACAGTTTATTTAATGACGCTTTTTCAGAGATAGGAGCAATATTTGTTAATAAATTGTCGAATATTTGGTTAAGTCGCTTGTGAAACTCATATATTTGCAACGATTAAATATTTTTACGAATATAGCTAATATCTATTACAGTGAAAACCGAATATTAGAGCAACTTTTCGATATTCTAGGCCTGCTCTTATATTTAGGTTTCACTTGTATTAAACATGCGCATGTATGGGGCTCGAATTTAGCACAGGACGTTGACACTAGCTTCTATGATTTGACATTTATGGTTTCAATTTTTCTTGACATCATTTGTTCTTAAAACATGTGTTATCGATTATCTAATGATGTTTTTGCACGGAGAGAGTCAGTTCTCTACTAGCAGTTAAGTCCAATATACGGAGGTGTGTCATGGGGTATGGTCGGTCTTGTGAGCACAATTGAACCACAGCTATTCTTTATTCTTTTCTCATAAGCGCCATTAAACCGGTAGCGACGGCAAGCGCTGTTAGCAACTCGCTCTACTCGATGACGCCAGTGGTGGGGTTATTGCGGTTGCGTGGTGACCCGCTATGGTGAAAGACAGTAATTAGTACCATTTCGCAGCTAACTATAACAAGTCGCGTTACAAGTTCAACTCGCAAGACCAACACTCCAAGTATGTGAGTAGATACGGTCGTTCTCGTGAGCTCAAGTCATTCGCGGCGATTCCTCACTGCCTTCTCGTTCTAATTGTCTTTTTCCGCAGTATCTCTCTCTTTCATTCTTCCTATCCATTGTATAATCACTCATCTCGTTGATAAGTTATTGCCTCTAAGCTTGATTTCTTCTTTGCTGGAAGAAGTGCGTTAGAGTTTGGTAGTTGCTTGGGAAGAAGTGAGCTAAGGTGATGGAAAATTTTTTGCTTGATTCACCATGTTCTTAGTGACAGAGACCATAATCTACTTTCCACCAAGTGGAAAGAAAGTGTTGCTGATGTTCTGGCCGTTTCATGGCCAGTTTTTGGTCTTCAGGGTGGGTTCTTACTGCTCGCTAATCAATAGGAAATGGCAGACATAGCTCACAGTTCGATGACTTGAGCCAGAAAATCAGATTTAATTCATTAAAGGACAGCCACTTTGCGATTAAACTAAACTGCTAAATCACCTTCTCTGATGAGTAAGGAGCTGTTAATTATAGAACAATAACTGAACTGTAAAATCGATTGAGTCTATACCAGGAACATCTCCTTGATTGATTCTGATGCTAGGAGGGTTTATCGCGCACAGAAATTAACTGCTATGGTATTATAGAGTGAAATAGTCTCTATCTTCAAAAAACGTGAAACAACTGTACCAGTAACATATTCACCAGACAACAATAGGATTGTCGATTGTTGTCGTGACGCGTCGATCGTCAAGAGTTGCATTGATATCTGGCCCGCGGCGACTTTTATATGAAAGCGAGCAATACGTCACTGTGACTGGACGGTGCAGCATCAGCGAGTGGATCTATTACTGGCATGAGCTAGCTCCATCCTTTGTACTCAAACTAGTTCCGCTAACTTTCTGCGCTCCTTAAATGATAGCCGACGCAAGTTATTGTTGCGCGAGTGAGCAATGTTATGCAAGTGTCATACATAATCCTCCCTCAAAAGTAAATCTCTTACTAAACAGTATTACACGCTTAAACTTTGTCCGGTAAAGTCTAACGCTGATCAAAATTGAGAAAAATGTTGCTTGTGGCTCTACAGTAGACGATAGCGTTGAAGGTAGTACAGAGGGTTTTTCTGAATAGTCTATTATGCCTTCTATAATGACAGTTTCGGCTACTAATTCGGTCAGATCATTATCTTCATGTTTTCTCTCTTCTTCTTCAGACTTTGTATTTTATCCATCAAATGCTGTTGTGCATATGGCTACTTCTTAGTTGTTGAAGCATTGTGGCTACCGCAAACGCTACCGCCTTGCTTAGAGGCCAAGATATTTGGCAATATGGTTCAATTTCAAGAGCTCATTCGAATCAAATAGCTATACCGCTGTTCTTGGTACAAATGCTTCTTTCATTTGCCTTGTCAGCTGTTTAACATACATTCTATTCCCTCCTCTTCATGCCTTGTTGAAATGCATAATCTCTGAATGCTTTTCGTTTATCAAGATACTGGTGACTTACTCGTGCTTCTTTCATTGCCCAACCTTGTGAAACAGTATGTGAGCCTGATCTTTAATTAAAATTTAAAAATATCAAAAACTTCGAAGCATGTGCCAACTTCGGTACTATTCTAGAGCTCAGAAGTGAGGCCATAATCACAGACTAACTCAGGCTAAGTGCGTCTAAATTATTGCTTGCTTTAAATATGCAAAAAACTGAAAACAGGATGAAAAACCCTAAACATGGTGTTCACCAACTGTATTGAAATAGGGGATTGAACGATCAGATAGTACCCACAGATCACATGTACAGGGGTATAACTTGATGTTAGAGCAAATGATATCCTAGAGGAGTTATTCAGACAGTCTCCAGACCTTGAATGAGCGCTTAGTCAGAAACTGTTACTGGATTTGTGATTACCCACAGTACGTCGCGTTGTACGATGGGCAAAACTGAGTCATTTCAGTAGGTGCTTTGGATACGCAAATAGTACAGCAGGGATAGCGATGAGGTAGAATTAATTCAGTAGCCAGGATATCGCCAACTCCCACTGCAGTGATATTACCCAGTTACTGAGATATCATATTCATATATCCAGACTGTCTAGGCTATTAATGAAACTCAGGAATTGGTTGGAGAAAATCATTGTTGTCTAATTTATTTCTTGTCAAAATATTTTAATTGAGAAATAACTAGCTTGCAAACTAGTTTAAACTTAAAGTTTTTAGCAAATGGCGTAAAATAATGTATCAATATTCACTTCTTAATGTCTTAGAAAGCACTTCTAGAGATTAGTACTTGTAAAATGTCACATTATCCAAGTTGACTTAAATTACTGTAGTCAGTAGTTTCAAATCTGTGTTATCATCATTAGATAAGATGCTGGCTACATTTATTATATACCGTATTGTCCCCGCAAACGCTTGTGTCAGTTAAGTCTATTTCAAGCAAACTGCAATTAAACGCGGGTACCTGTTTCAATTGATTTTTGCGTTCAAACAGCGAACTTTGCAAGAAATTGTGCCAATTCGCATTAATACGCGCCGTGACATTTCGCCACTGGTGCCACAAATTCTACCTGCGGAACAAGAGACTCTAACCTATTTTAACTATTATAAGTATCATTGTGACTATGTGAGGAGCGCGAATAATTAATTAAAGTTTCCGGTTACGGTTCAGGATCGTTAGTACCGGGTACACATATTATGTATAGTACAATTTTGGGGTATCATAGGAACAAGAATCAGAATCGAATTTGGATGAAAAATCAATAAAACCGCGCCATCAAATGTAACGTGTTGCATGGCAACTGATCGTCTGTTGCTATGCAACACAAATGCGAGAGCGTCTTGTGTCATAAGTTTGTGGGCGGAGTTTCGTATTACCGACGAACTATCGAAGCTTTCGCGAAAAATACGAAATGCTATTGCACAATATCATTATTTTAAGCTTCTCCTATGCCAAATGCTCATTTCGCGCTAAAAATTTTAATAGTTTAATTCGTCCGTCAGCCAAAAATAAATAGTGCCCATAATGAAGTTCAAATCGCGCTTAATATCGTATCTTGCCTTTTTTCGGCCAGTGCGCGCTAAATGGACTCAACTGACACAAGCGTTTGCGGGGACATTATGTATATAACTATCGAGAAAAAATTATATCCACAAAGCTAATTTTTTAAATGGTAAAACTTTAGCTTATCATCCGTTGACGTCCATTGTCAGGGGATCCTTAGCTATTTTATCCTATTTTCTCCACAACCTACTCTGTAAAACACAATGGTTCCTCAAATCTACTTAATCTCAGTCGCTCCCCTTCTCATTTTCATGTCTATGTCACTATTTATTAGGCTCCATAGAAATGACGTCGACGATACCACAGAACCCAAATAGAAATATGGATTATTGGCATTCGAGTGAAAAGTGGAAAGACGTCCTTGGAGCCGATGAAGCTGAAACCATTTGCGTTCCTCCATGTCTCGATATTCTGAAGAACTGGAAACGGAATGATCTTGACGAAGCTCCACAACTAGCGCCAAATATTTCTGGTCAAAAAGGAGAGGCGGCATTCATGCAAAAATTCAAAGAACTGAAAATGGGCGGTATATTGGTGTCTGGTCTGCAGTTTCATGAACTTGAAGGTAGCCGAGCTGTACTAAAAACAATTTTTCAATACGGCGAATGGGACGCCATATATTTTCATCAAGGGCGCGGTATCTATGTCATCGAAGTGAAAGCAACCGAGACGAACGACGAAAATATTGTCAGAAAACAAATTGAGAAAGCTAAAACTCAACTAGATAAAAACATCAAAAGCATAAAGCAGCTTTTTCTCTCGCTGTATCAAAAGGAATGCGCTTGCATCACTGGAACTATTTGTTTTCCATTTCGAAACGAAGATCGCAAAAGTTATGAAGGATTCAGGGTTCTCGATAAATCGGCTTTGAATGATCGTGCTACCTTCAAGAAGTTCTTTGAACTACAAACAAACGAAACGATGACAGAAGTCTCCTTGCTTCAGCGATTTGCGGCTGAGTTTGTGTGCTGCCGGTCACAGGTCGAGTTCCACTCGCAGGCTTACAATGCCATGCAAGTTGCCACTTGGATTATGGAACAAGATATTGCACAAAAGCAAGATCTTACAAAGTTAGTGAATGTGCCCGAGAATGGGCCATCTGGAAAAATTATCCTCACAGCTCAGCAACTTAAAATTGTTGAATGGAGAGAAAAATGCGTTACAATTCGTGGCGCACCTGGGTCGGGCAAGACACTCATCCTAATGCTACGCGCTCTAAAAGCAGCCAGGGAAAATAAGATAGGATCTGTGTTTGTGTTTGTAAATGAAAAGCTAAAAGCAAAATATGAACATTTCTTCTATGAGGAAAGGGATAAAATCTTTGTTGACTATGATAGCAACATCGATAGAAGACCAAATGTTTGCACAATAGACAAGATAAGTTTTGCTCAACCGGAAGATGACATTTTCTTTGATGAAACACTTGCAGAAGATTCTTATATCGAGATGATTAAGAGCAGAATGGATTGTAGCGGTGGCACTACAGTAGTTTTTACTGGATTGCATAAGCCTGGAGAAGCAGTCGCTTCATTTCTTCCTTATCGACGACTTTTAAAACATTTCAAACATTTCAGACTGAAGAAAGTACTCAGAGGTACTGGAAACATCTTTGAAAAGTGGAAAGAGTATTATCCACTCGGCTATATAATGGGACACAGTATTTATGGAGTCGCAGTAGAAAACGAAACCTTTGACAGTTTTGAACGAGTTCAAAATGAGATTGCCAATAGAATATTAACTTTAACAAATGCAAATATAAGTAATACTACTTTGCCATCAATGAAGAATCAGCACATTGCCGTCATTACATGCGATTATAATGATTCGATTAAGATGAGAAGCTATTTTAAGACAATGGACATCCTTTGTGGTCAAGTGAATGATCAAGCTCGCAAGTTAAAGGATGCCAGTATTGTGGCCGTTGACGTTTATCTGAATACTCCATCATATGAGTGGCCAATTGTGTTCATTGCCATGAAGCCGGGCTTTACAGAAAACGAAGTCCTGCCGATTGCTGCTTCTCGATGCATTGCCAGTTTGACTATCATTACATACAAAGTTCTTCAATCAAAGAGCTCTGAATCAGTTGCAACTCAGGAAAGCAAAAACGGTATGATGAATAATAATTTAAGAGTACCACTATCCCCTATATAAACTGTCAGGTTTTTGATGCCAACTAACATTCCCTTTCTATGTGCCTTGAGGGCTTTGCTCAATATGATTTGGAATTTTGTCTCTGTTAAAGAGGTACGCTTTGTCAAAGCTGTACTTTTTTTCGTTTTGAAAAGTCTTTCACTTCCCTTATTGTCGAGCGTGAAATGGAACGGCAAGTGGAGTTTTTATATGCATTGTCAACAAGTTTATCAGTTTTACGGAAGAAGTCATGTCACAGTGTCCTCGTGCAGTGGCACTAGAGGAAGATTTCTTTTGCTAACTATTTATCTGTAAATCTTGGGTTTAACTGATTACAGTGCAAGCAAAAACGATATCGGCCCTCAATTTTACGCTTAACTAGAAAGAAAGCGAAAAAGTCATGAATAACACAAAAACTCAAAAACTTCGTAGCTCCTCAAAAGAGGCATGTTCGGCCGCGGCGCACATAGCCTTGACGACCCGTGGGAACTTACGCATAACAATTAATACGCGAACAGCCTGAATAACATTTTAAAAGAAGTTATGGTCATTGCGTGCACTCTCCGCAATTTTCGGAATAAAAAAATGCAACTTTGAATATGAGCGTATGCATCTTTTTGCCTGCCTCAGGTATAATATTTAATTTTCAGCGCTCAAGAAATCACTGAGAGAATCTTACTCGACAAGATTTCAAAGTGTTCATCCCTTCTCCTTGCCTTTTACATTTGACGTTGAGAACACCTGGGTTTCCTTGGCGCTAAAAGAAGAAGAGAACGATTCACGAGCTACAGAAGATCATGCAGAACTGCTTAAGAGAGCATTCAAAAGAGTCAAAATGCTCATTATTGAAGGGGATCCAGCAACTGGAAAAACATCTCTAATGCAAAGACTGGCTTATGAATGGGCAAAAGGAAAGAAAGAGCTGCTATACTATGACCTTGTCTTATACGCGGAGTTTCGCGAAGTACGTGAAAAGACGTTTCAAAGCATTGCCGATTTAGTGCTATACTATTCAAAGAATTATTTGACAAAAGAGGGTTATGAAAAGCTCAAGAAACTTGTGAATAATAAACAATTCTGCAAAATGTATCGCATTTTAGTACTCCTGGATGGTTATAATGAATCATCATTGGAAGAACAGTGTTCGGAATTCAGCTCATATATGAAGGACAAAGCGATTAAAAAGCGATTATTCTTTGATACTGTTATTACAACAAGAAAGGGTTATTTATCAAATCTCAGAGGACGTGAAGGACGTTTTGTATTTGCTGAAGTACTTGGACTCACAACAAAACAGCAAAAAGAAAAATATATATCCAATCACTTTCTCTCATCAGAGATTGACAACAAACGTAAAATTGCAGCAGTACATAGTTTATTGTACAATAATGAAAATTTGAACACACTAGCTGAAACACCATTATTTCTGACATTCATCTGCTTGGTGCACGAAAGAATTATTGATGGCACACTCCTGGAACTGTACTGCAATATCATATGGTGGCTCATTGATAGGCACCAACAGGATTTTCCTGATCACGATATACCAAATCTTTTTGGATTTCAAAATGGTTCCAGCGACAAGTTTGAAACCATTCAAGATCATTATCTAAACTTTCCTCAGCTGCATTGTCTTGGCAAAATGGCATTGCGCAAGTTGAAGAAGAATGTATTTAAACCTTCAGATTGTGCACAATTTAATCTGCAACCAATAATAGAACAGGTTGGGCTATTGAGAAAAGAGAAAAAACATGATAACTCATTAAAACTTGAAACCTCATTTTTCTTTCCACATAGGACCATACAGGAATTTCTTGCTGCTTTCTACTGCCTTTGTTCGAATGATCCCACAAGCGAATGGTTGTTGCCTAATTTCATATTGAATACGTCAGAGTTGGAAATGAATGAATTCGAGGGGTTTCTTTTCCGAATCGCTTTATCCGACAAAATGCCAATACAGACAGAGAAATGCAAATATTATTTTGAGAGAATCTCTGAAATGACACTGGACATTGCATTTAATACTAGAGCTGGCTTTAACAACAAGTTGCTAAACTGGTTCCTCTCACAATGCGCAAATATACAAAACATTACATTGAATGGCGAACAGAATAGTGCAAGACGCGAAAGGCACATGCTGAATGATACATCTATAAATAATGAATCAAACATCACATCCAACATGTGCTTTCCAACACTTTTTTCATTCAATGACTTAATTAAGCTCTACTCACTGAAGTTTCAGGAATGCACATTTGAAGTGAATTCTCAGCTATCATTCACAAACTGTCCATCACTGAAAAATCTGGAATTTAAGAAGTGCACATATGAAGCGAATTCTCTGCTGTCATTCACGAATTGCCCATTACTGAAGAATCTGATGTATAGCGAATGTAAAAATGAAAGCAATACAATCATTAACATTGCAACATTGCCAGCAACTGACACTGTTGAATTTTTCCAAAGCATATTTGAAGCCAATTCTCAGCTGTCCTTCACTAATTGTCAATCCCTGAAAAATCTGAAAATTAGTCAATGTGAAATTAATAGCAGCACCCTACTTTGTTTAGCACCATTGCCAGTAATTGACACTGTGGAATTCAGCATTTGTAAAATTGATATGTCAGCCTGGCAATCAATTACAGATGCAATATGGAAAAATTCTGTCAAACAATTGAAGCTAACATTTGGAACAGATATAGCCAAGAATAAGATATCATTCGGAATGAATGGAATGATGAATAAGCTATTGTTTGGGGATGATTATGACAAGGAATTCGTTATCCATTTGCAGAAATGCAAAAATGTTGTAGAAATGGAAATTACAATCCAGAATTGCAAAATTCGTCAAAACGACTTGTTATTATTCAGTGACCTGGACAAACTCCACTCAATGATATTCCAGCATTGCACATTTGAAGCCAATTCCCAGCTGTCATACACAAACTGTCCATCCCTGAAAAATCTGGAATTCAAGAAGTGCACAAATGAAGTGAATTCTCAGCTTTCATTCACAAATTGTCCATCACTGAAGAATCTGACATTCAGCGAGTGTAAAAATGAAATCAATGCGATCCTTAACATTGCAACATTGCCAGCAACTGACACTGTGGAATTTTTCCAATGCACATTTAAAGCCAATTCCCAGCTGTCCTTCACTAATTGTCAATCCCTAAAAATTCTGAAATTCATCCGATGTGGAATTAATAACAGCACAAATCTTGGTATTGCAACACTTTCAGCAATCGATACTGTCGAATTCTCTTTTTGCAAAATTAATTTGGCACAATGGCAGTTAATTACAGATGAAATAAGTAACAGCTCTGCCAAATGTTTGAAGCTGACATTTGGAACAGATGTAGTCAAGAACAGAATATCATTCGGAATGAATGGAACGATGAATAAGCTATTGTTTGGGGATGATTATAATAAGGAATTTTTTATCCATTTGCTAAAATGCAAAAATGTTGTAGAAATGGAAATTACAATTCGGAATTGCAAAATTCGTCAGAATGACCTGTTATCATTGAGTGACCTGGACAAACTCCATTCAATGATATTCCAACATTGCACATTTGAAGCCAACTCTCAGCTGTGTTTCACGAATTGTACATCCCTAAAAATTCTGAAATTCATTCGATGTAGAATTAATAACAGCACAAACCTTGGAATTGCAACACTTTCAGCAATCGATACTGTCGAATTTTCTTTTTGCAAAGTTGATTTGGCCCCATGGCAGTTAATTACAGATGAAATAAGTAAGAGTTCTGTCAAATGTTTGATAGTGGCATTTGGGGAAGATTTCAATAAGGAATTCTTAATCCATTTGCAAAAATGCAACAATGTTGAACAAATGGAAATTACAATATGGAAAATTAAAATTTTTCAGAATAATCTGTCATCATTCAGTGACTTAACGAACCTTCACTCGGTGTCATTTAATGAGTGCACATTTGAAGCCAATTCTCAGCTGTTATTTACAAATTGTCCATCTTTGAATAATATAAAATTTAAAAAATGTATAATGGAGTATAGCACAAACATTGACATTGCAGCATTGCCAGCAATTGAAACTGTGGAATTCTATTGGAACAAAATTGATTTGGCATCATGGCAGTTAATTGCAGATGCAATAAGGAACAGTTCTGCCAAATTTTTAAAGCTTTCTGTTGATTATTTTGCGAAAGAAATCTATCCTGGATTTCTACATCACTTGCAAGAATGTGAGCGCATTGAGGAAATTCATGTTATGGATGTATTGGATTCAGATGGTCATGATTTTATTTTGGATCGCTACGAGGAAGAAGTGATAGCAGCTTTAGCCCAATTAGCACAAAAATTACCAAGACTTGGAAGCATTACAATAGATACGAACGGCAGAAGACTAAATGAAAGAAACAAAGAACAAATTGAGAAAGCTGGTCAAGAAAGTAATCCCGATTTCTTGATTAAATACGCGGAAAGAGGTGATCCTGAGCTGTAGAGTGAACAAGATCAATGTGAGTTTAAAGTTTTTATTACTCAGCGCCATTTCTTCGCTAACATCCAACGCCACTGCAAGTGACACTGATTTTACTAACTCGAAAGGAACTACCAATAATGCGCAGAAAATTGACTGAACAATTTTCCTTCTTCCTATATGAGCCTTCATATATCTTCGGCCCTCATTCCACCCTTGACTACCATAAGATGAATACGTGATATGTTTGCATCAAGGCTCGATCATTGTAAGATGGCAATAGTTTGATATGGCTGATAAAGATGTCGCGATTCCATAATATAATATAGTGTTACTCAAAAGTATGAGATTTGGGGGCAAAGAAGGCCTCGCAATTCAGAACTCAGAGAAATGGATTGCTGATTGGGACTGTCAATGGGCAATTATAAGACTGCCTGTAATCTGATGACAGTGATTGAAACACCCTGAGAGCGAGTGAGAAAATGCGAATAAGAGAATGTTAATGAGGTATGTGCTGGCGAAGGAAACTGTTCTTCTGAGAAGAGGTGAAGGAGAGAAATTTAATATTAGTTAGTAAAGGAAAGAGCAGGAAAGCAAATGGCTGCAAGAAAAGAACATGCAGAATTGAAAGAAATTGAAGTCCGAATTTGCGTTCAATACTGCTTTCGCCATGATTTTGCGAATTTGGTGTCCATCTTAGATTAAATTTTAGTATTTTAACAACAAAGATTTATCCGATTCTCATCTTGAACATCAGCCAAGTGAATGCTTACCAATTTGAGCAGAAGTGCCATGGAACGAAGCCATCTTCATACTTATATGGAAGGTGTCATTATGTGAGGAACATTTCAAGACGATGCACTTCTTCGAAGGCTGCACGCAACACAATGAGAATACGTTGTCCTCATCCGCATTCTCAAAGTATTGTTTAAATAATGATTATATTATGGTTAACCACACCAACGTTTCACATATGAAATTGTTGATAGCTGTTAATCAAACATAAATAAGTTTGCTAATGTTGTACCAGCACTCTCCATAGCAATCATATTCTTACTTCACACTCAAGTGCCTTGCAAAGCGTGAATCAGTCTCAATCAGCTTCCGACAAGAGAGGAGCCAGTGACATCTGATAAAACACGATCGCAGCATCATTCGAAACTAGGTGAAACGCACAAAAGACAGTATAATGAAGGGCGTGAGGATAGACAAAGAGAAGATGAACATCACAGCAGACGTAAGAAGCACAAATGAAACCAATAGTGGCAGGTCAAAGAATTTTATACCGAGATCGGCCAACGCCACTTTAACGTGAATAGCCCAAAATTTGCATAAAACCAGCTCAATGAGCGGGAGTGAGTTTGAATGTCTGGCGCATTTCTCACACACTCCTCACTGCTTCCCTGCTGCGAAAGAATCGATCTACTATTGCGTAGTAACTGCGCTGCGACGGGCCGAAGAGTACACTGAAAAATCAAGGTAGCGCAGGCGGGTAATTCAATTGTGTTTCGTGTAGTGCACTTTTACAAACTGCAGCTTCTTTCATAAAGCCTTGAACACGATAATTTATAAATCAATGAATTTTGTCTGAGTGAGCTTCACTATATTTCGAGGGTTATAAACAAGAATATATCCCAGAAAGACATATTTTTCGTTTTTTCCCTTATGCTAGCGCCATTTCAAACGAAACGCAATCAGCCAGTCAGGGTCCACTATTTTGAGATTTGTTTTGTTAGTTGCGGGAAACGATCAGATTTTGTTTGGATATTTTTCGTAGATGAAGATGCACCACGATTCCACATCTTTTGAGCTACAGATCGTCGAATTGTGTCGAGCAGTTCCTCGAGACCAACTTTTTTCACCAAATACGAAAATCTACGCGTGATTAACATTTATTGGCACTAAAGATCCAAATGTCCTCTTCAAAAAATCACCAGCTCGTTCCTTTTCACTGTTCTCAACTGATTGTTAGAAGGGTATGAAATATTGACAAGCAACATTAATCCAACTTGCTCAAAGTGTTGAACTCCGTGACATGCAGTTAAAGCGCATCGCAGCGCATGAAATGAATGCGAGAAAGATAGGGTATCAATCGTTGACGAGTAACGGCTAATGCGGACTATAAATGCGGTTGGTACACCGAGACAGTTTGGCTCTGGGTGTTATCACGATATGCGCAAATTTGAAACAATTGTTCGTTATCCGTCGCTTTAAATGGCACATGTGTGACAATTTTTCGAAACACCAAGCGTCTACTGGTGCAGTTTGGAACAATCTTTTCTGCCTTTGCTCGAACTTTTCATTAGAGGATACGATATAAGGAAACATTCAAAAAGCAGTGAGATTTCTCTTTCCATGTATGACAGAAAATTATAATTTGATCCCTTAACTAAAAGATGATCTCAAAATTAATTTTTCTCTGTACTGTTCGATTGCGCATAATGAAAAATTCTGCAAATGAGCATGACTCTGCAGTATGATGTAAAACTTATAAATCGTATTTCTTTCGAATATTATATAACTTTTCGGTAGCCAATTTATTGCAGTTCTAAAGCCAGATCTAGCTTAGGATTGCTTCCCTAACTCTGAGCTATCCTAATGCACTATAAAAAGTATCAAATTTGGCTCGTAGTTGCGACACGTTTGAAGGATTATGACATTTATGGTATAAATTTTTCAGTCTGTTCGCATGCAGTTACTCTATTCTTTAAACATGTGTTATCGGCTGTCTAATGGTATATTTGCATGAAAAGAGTAATTACACTGGTGGTAGTCAAGTCCAACATACGCAAGTGTGTCATAGAGCATGGTTGTTCGCGTGAGCTCGATTAAATCGTGGCGATTCTATATCCCTCCTTCTCATATGCGCCATTAAACCGGTAGCGACTGCAAGCGCCGTTAGCAACTCGCTCTTCTCGATGACGCTAGTGGTGGTGTTATTGCGGTTGCGCGGTGACCCGCTATGGTGAAAACCAGTAATCAGTTGCGTTTCGCAGTTCACAATATCCAGTCGCGTTACAAGCTCAACTCGCAAGACCAACACTCCAGGTATGTGAGCGGGTACGATCGATCTCGTAAGCTCAAGTTATCTACGGCGATTCCTAACTCGTTTTTCATTCTAACTGTATGTATCCACAGTGAATGACTTTTCGCGTCCTGCCCTCTCATTCCAATTTTCTGGTGTACATTCGCTCATCTCGTTGATAAGATACTGCCTCAAAGCTTGATTTTTTCTTTAATTGAAGAAATGCATTAGCATATTGCCATTGGTTGGGAAGAACTGAGCAGAAGTGATGGAGCATTTTTTTGCTTGATTCACCATGTTCTGTAACTGTCAGAGACTAGAATCTAATTTTCACCAAGTGGAAAGAGAGTGTTGTTGATGATCTGGCTCCGGCTGTTTCGTGGCCAGATCCTGATATTTAGAGTAAAATCTTATTGTCGGCTTATCAGTAAATTAAAGGAGAGATAACTCACAGCTAGATAACTAAAGCCATAAAACCCGGCCCAGTCGATCCAGGAAACTGCTCAGCCGCTTTGCGATATACCTAAACGACTAGATCATCTTCTCTGATGAGGACCATTTCTTTGTAGAACAATAGCTGTACAGTTAAATAGATAGAGCTATACCCGAAACAGCTCCTTCAATGATTCTGATGCTGAGAGGGTCCATTTTCGCAAAACAACAATATGATCATCGATTGTTGTCGCTTCGCGTCGATTGTCAAGAATTACCTTGATTGTTGGCGTGCTGCGAGTTTCATATAAAAACGAGAAACACATCAATGTGACCAGACAACGCAGCAGCGGCGAATGGATCAGTTACCGGCATGAGCTTACCCACCATTTGTACTGAAACTAGTTCCGTTAACTTTCTGCGCAGCGTATGAAAGCTGACGCAAGTTTGGGGCATTATTTAGGCTTAGATTGAATAGAGCGGAGACATACTGTACAAGCTGCCTCCCATGATCAACGCATTTCTTAACTGCCTATCTTTTACTTCTTTGCATCGTGTGTGTTAATACGTTGATGTACTGTATTTCTGCGCCTTAATATTTACAACTGTAAACGTTTTGAGTAGTTTATGCTCTTTATAGTTTCCACATGTTAGTTGTAGGATTTAGCAACTGACTTTTTTCACTATGCCATGTGCGCAGAGCGGCGTGCACAATAGAAAGCGCGGTTTACTATGTGGAAAAAGCTGACGTAATCTAAAGCGAATGTAGCATGAGATTCATAACATTATTTTATAGTCAGTCTTTTGAAAACCAATGATCGAGCTCAATGAGTATCTGATCAATTCAGCAATCCTAATTTGTATTATAAACCAGAGTTCTGATATATTAACGGAAAAGACGTATTCGCAAATTGATTGGGCAATTAGCCTATTAACGCTTTGTGATCGGCTGCGCGTGCAATATACCAAAATTTATTTGTATCCAAATACATTATTATTATATAATTATTATTTATTATTATTAGAAATGTCAATTTTTGCGAAATAGTTTATTGACTTGATTTCAGGAGTCGCTTTTCTCAAATTAATAAGCACTCAACTAGCTAATCAACCAACTGAATTAGTCTCAAACGTGAACAAATTTCAACGAATTGCAGCACAAAGTCGTGAGGTAACTGTGAAGGTTTCAATAGTTATACTATTTTTGCATGTCAATATACTTTCAAACTTCTCGCCGTTCTTAATGTGAAACTTTTGTAGCTCTTTTGGTAACGAGAAAGTTGATAGTTGTAGTTCCAATCAGTTTGCTGGTAAAGCTGGTAATAAATGAAATGAAGGCAACACGAATAAGTCTTGCTCTCTAAATCGAGTTCACTGTTTTCGGACCAAAAAAATTATTCATTGTTTTAATGAAGTTGTTCATTGAAAAATCAATAACGTACGTTGAAGTTCAAAATACTGAAATGGTTTTTCAATGAACTATTTCGTTAAAACAATGAATAATTTTTTTGGAGCGAAAACAATGGACTCGATTTTGAGAGCATAACAATACTAATTAGGCTCCATAGAAATGACGTTTCCAGCACCACGCGAGCCAGAAAAGAGCATGGATTTTTGGTATTCAAATGATAACTGGAAATATGTCCTTGGAGCAGATGGAGCTGAAACAATTTGCGTTCCTCCATGTCTCGACGTTTTGAAGAATTTGGAAACGCAATGATCTCGATGAAGCTCCACATTTGGCGCCAAATATTTTGGGTCAAAAAGGAGAAGCGGCATTCATGCAAAAATTTCAAGAACTGAATATGGGCGGAATATTGGTGTCCGGTCTAGAATACTGCGACCTTGAAGCTAGCCTGACCGGACAAGAAAAAGCCAGAAAAATCAAAAAAAGAGAAGACGGCGAGTGGGACGCCATATTTTTTCACCAGGGCCGCGGCATTTTTGTCATAGAAGTGAAAGCAACTGAAATGAACGATGAAAATGTTGTCAACGAACGGATGACGAAAGCAAAAGATCAGTTAGATAGAAATATCGAAAATATAAAGCAATCTTTTTCCTTGCTGTATCAAATGGAATGCACTTGTATCACTGGATACATCTGTTTTCCATTCCGAAATGAAGAACGCAAAATTTATGAAGGATACAGGATTATCAATAAATCGGCATTAAATGATCGTGCTGTCTTCAGGCAGTTCTTTGAAACACAAACAAACGAAAGAATGGTTGAAGTTTCCTTGTTTCAGTCATTTATGGCTGAGTTTGTGTGCTGCCGGTCTCAGGTCGAATTTCACTCACAGGCTTACAATGCCATGCAAGTTGCCACTTGGATTATGGAGCAAGATAGTGCACAAAATCAAGATCCTGCACAGTTAGTAAATATGGCTGGGAATGGACCATCGGGAAAAATTATCCTCACAGCACAGCAACTAAAAATTATTGCATGGAGAGAAAAATGTGTTACAATTCGTGGCGCACCTGGGTCGGGCAAGACGCTCATTCTGATGCTACGCGCTCTTGAAGCTGCCATGAAAAATAAGGCAGGCTCGGTGTTCGTGTTTGTAAATGAAAAGCTGAAGGCAAAATATGAACATTACTTCTATGAGGAAAGGGATAAAATTTTTTTTGATGAAGATAATAACATTGATAGAACACCTAACGTGCAAACAATTGATAAAATAGATTTTGCTGAACCGGAAGATGATGTCTTCTTTGATGAAACACCTGTTGAAGATTTTTATATCGAGAAGGTTGAAAGCAGAGCAAATTGTAGCGGTAGCACTACAGTAGTATTTACTGGACTGTACAAGCCTGGCGAAGCAGCCGCTTCCTTTCGTCTTTATCAACGACGTTTAAAGCAATTTAAACATTTTGAACTGAAGAAAGTAGTCAGAGGTACTGGAAATATCTTTGGAAAATGGAAAGAGTATTATCCACTCGGCTATACAATGGGTCATAATATATTTGGAGTTACAGTGAAAACCGAAACCTTCGACAGCTTTCAAGAAGTTCAGAATGAGATCGTAAATAAAATAGCAACTTTGACAAACACAAATATTAGTAATACTAATCTGCAATCCTTGAAAAACGAGCACATTGCCGTCATTACTTGCGATGATAATGATTCGAAGAAAATGAGAAGCTGTTTCGAAATGAAGAATATCCTTTGCGGTCAAGTGAACAAACAAGCGCGCAAGTTAAAAGATGTCAGTATTGTGGCCGTTGATGTTTATCTGAACACCCCATCATATGAGTGGCCAATTGTATTCATAATACTGAATTCTGGGGACACGAAAGAAGAAGTTCTGCCGATTGCTGTTTCTCGGTGCATTGCTAGTTTGACTATCATCACATACAAAAATCCATTATTAAATAGCTCTGAATCAATTGCAATGCATGGAATCGAATACGGTAAGATCGATAATATTGCAACAGCACCACTACTCTCCTCTAAATCCTAAGTTGGTGATATACACAAAATACATTTCTGATTATCTATTACAGCTTGAGAGGAAGGTGGTGTCTTTGATTCGTACCCCAGCGTACCTCAGCTACATATCATTGAGGACAGCCCCAAGGGGAACTTGACAACAAGGGGGTACTAGGAAGCTGTGCCCTCAAAGCGTGTCTTAGACAGGCAAACAAATATAAAGGATAGAGTATGTCAAAATTTTTCATTTTCGTGTTTCCTTGATGTATTTTAATTTCTTTCTTGTCAAGCGTAAAACGGACGAGCAAATAACGTTCGCATTTGCACCGTTAACAATATCACCTGAGTTTTACGGGTAAAGTCATGTCACATTATCTTGTGTAGACGCTCTAAAAGAACATTTCTTTTGCCTACTATTTATCTGTAAATTTTGGGTGAAACGGATTACAATGAATACACAAACGCTGTTGATCTTACATTGTACGCTCAACATGAAAGAAAGCGAAAACTGCATGAAAAAAAGCAAAAAAGCAAAAAATTGATTAATCATATTCCTTCAACAAAGACATGTTTACTCGAGACGAGCAAAACTCTGAGGGACTTGCGCGCAGCAATTAATGTGAAACTACCTGGCTAACATTTTACCGAACGCTTTGGTCATTTTGCAGTTTTAAGAGTAAAAAAGTGTAATTTAGGATGTGGACGTGTGCATACTTTTAGCCTGCCACAGGCATGCCTTGAGAATGTGACTTCGCCTACTCCCTACTGGAGTTTCTCGAAATTACGCCCCCCCCCCCAAATTTACGTCCCGGGGGCGTAAATTTGGAAGCCTTCTCGATATTTAGCCCGGGGCGTAATTTCAGAGTTAAAAGTGTTCTTTCGACAGCGCAAAATAGTACCGTCTGTGCAGCTTTTTCTCGGAATTTTCCCAGTGCTATATTAATAAATATGCGAGCAATACTGCAGTTTATAGCGAATTAGCGTAAATATGGTCAATTTTCGCTGTTCCAGGTTGCCTAACTTCATGAAAATAGTAGCTGACTGTAGTATTTCAACAATACTGGGTGTCAGTACGTTTCCAGGCATTTTGCGAAATTACGCCCCGGGCCCAATTTTGAATTTCACATGACCACCAAAAAGCTGCTTTTTTTCGTTATCGCCCCGGGGCGTAATCTTGATAAACTCCGGTAATTGTTTTTTCAGCGCTTAAGCAATCTCTGAGAGACGTGTACACGACAAGATTTAAAAAAGTTTACCCCTTCTCATTACCTTTCACATTTGACATTGAGAACACTTGGGTTTCTTTGACGTTAAAAGGAGAAAATGAAGATGAAGATGAAGATGCGATAAAAGAAGATGAAATAGAGGACCATGCAGAAATGCTTAAGAGAGCATTTGACAAAGAAAAAATGTTCATTATCGAAGGAGATCCTGCAACTGGAAAAACATCTTTATTGCGACGACTGGCTTATGAATGGGCAAAAGGAAAACCAAAGCTCTTATGCTATGAACTTGTGTTATACGCTGAATTTCGTGAAGTACGTGAAAAGACATTTAAAAGCATTGCAGATTTGGTGCTTGGTGGCTTAGAGAAATATTTGACAAAAGAGGATTGTGAAAAGCTTAAAAAACTAGTGATTAGTGAGCAATTTTGCAAAGAGCACTGCATATTAGTACTCTTGGATGGTTATGATGAATCATCTTTAGAAAAGCAGTGTCTGGAATTCAGCTCATACATGAAGGAAAAAACGATGAAGAAGCAATTATTCTTCAACACTGTTGTTACTACAAGAAAAGGTTATTTATCAAATCTCAGGAAACGTGAAGGAAGATTTGTATTTACAGAAGTTCTTGGATTCACAACGAAGCACCAAAAAGAAAAATACATCTACAATCATTTTCTTTCATTAAAAATTGATAGTAAACACAACATTGCAGCAGTTCAAAAATTATTGAGCACTAATCATAATTTGAACAACCTTGCAGAGACACCACTGTTTCTGACATTCATTTGTTTAGTGTATGAAAAAATTATTGATGGCACCTTAGTAGAATTATACTGCAATATTATGAGATGGCTTATTGATAGGCATCAACAGGATTTCCCTGATCGCGATGTGCCCGCTCTTTTTGAATATAAAAGCGATTCCGTATCGGTGTCTGAACCCTTTAATATAAGGCAGAAGCAAAATATAATTCAAGAGCATTACCTACTATTTCCACAACTTCTTTCTCTTGGCAAAATGGCACTGAACAATTTAGAGAGAGATATTTTTCAGGAAGCCGATTTTACTGAGTTATGTATAAAATCCATAGTTCATCAAGTGGGATTGATAAGAAAAGATGAATTTTATGATCAATCCTGGAATCTTACAACATCATTTTGCTTTCCACACAGGACCATTCACGAATTTCTTGCTGCATTCTATTGCTTTTGTTCAAATGATACTACAAGTGAGCAGCTATTAACTAATTCTAAATTGGATACATTTACAATGAATGAATTTGGGGGCTTTCTATTACGAATTGCTTTATCTCAAAAAATGCCCCTACATCCAGAGAAACGTACATATTATTACGAAAGAATCGACGATATCATATTGGATATCACAATTGATGCATTTAATACAAAAGCTGGCTTTAACAACGAGCTGCTCTATAAGTTGCTCTCACAATGTCCAAATCTTCAAAGAATTGAATTGAGTGGCAAACATAACAGTGCAAGGGATGAATTCAACCACGTGCTGAATGCCACATCTAGACAACATCAGTCTGCCTACACGGAGAAAATGTACGGTCCGTCACAATTATCATTCAGTGACTTGATCAAGCTCCATTCCTTGACATTCTGGTATTACAAATTTAAAGTTAAATCTGAGCTCACATTCGAAAATTGTCCCTCTCTAAAAAATCTGCAATTCAATCAGTGTAAAATTGAAAGCAGAACATGCCTTCGAATTGAAAAACTGCCATCAATTCACACTGTGGAATTCTACAAATGCGAAATGGATTCGGATACATGGGAGACAACAACATTTTACATAAGGAACAGTTCTGTCAAATGTTTGAAGCTTTCTGCTGATTACTTTGTGGAAGGAATCTATCCTCGATATCTACATCAATTGCACAAATGTGTACGCATTGAAGAAATTTGCATCGAGGATGTTATGGATTCTGATTATGAATATATTCTGAATCGTCATGAGGAAGAAGTGACTGCAAACTTAGTACAAATAGCACAAAATTTACCAGGACTCACGAGCATCGTTTTGGATGCAAAGGGGGGAATACTGAAAGCAAGAAACAAAAAACGAATTCAGAAAGCTGGTCAAAAAAGAAATCCAGACTTTTCAATGAAATATTTGGAGTGCAGCGGATCTGGTACTAGAAGAATGAATCAGATCAGAATGGGGCGCGAACACGTCATCGATCTGGACAGTTCACCGACTAAGGCTTTTCATCGATCGGACACCTCACTGACGAGTCATTTTTGATTGGCTTTTTTATCTAAACATAGAGTTTTTCTTTCAAAGTCTTGGCATAATGGTTAAAATGTTCCCAGATTTTGATGAAAAGTGTTATCCTCAGGTAATTCAGGTCGGGATATCCAAAAAACGCATCAGAATTTTTTCAAAATATTTTCGTGTCGAATATGGCGGGAAATTTAAACGTGATCAGATGACTACAGTGGGAACATCAAAATTCCTGTTTCTATCTACCATTCGGAATAAAATGATGAGAGATATCTGAAACTGACCGAAATTTTGAAATTGCTCATTGGTATCTGTAGTATCTCCAGGTGTGTGGAGATATACATAATATAAGAGAGGGTTTTACTAGGCAGAAGCGAGAGAGGGACAATAGGAGAGCGCGAGGTGACAAACACTGATAAGACCAAGTGACACTACATATATGTACAGTTCAGGATGATGTCATATACATAGCGATACTCTGGTACAATACTGTAAGTCCTGTCACATGTGTAGGCGGGATATACGAATATACTACAGTATCATTTCGACTTGAAACTTATTTATACGCGATGGTATGCTAACCTATACCTCTCTTCGCAATCGAACATAAAGAATTTCTCATTTGTCACATCCGCTGGGGCTCATTAACGCAATAGCACATCCTTACAAATGCCAGTCGTTATCTGAACATAATGGAAACTGTCATAGTTTTTTGACGGTCTGCTCTTCGATCATTTAAAAAGCGTGAAATTTTCTTTTCCAGATATGACAGGAAGTTTTAATTTAATCTCTTAAAGGGGAACTGCGGTGAAAAATTATTTTTTGATATGATGTCAAATCAAACACGCTGATCATCGCTGCGCATTCAGTTTTTTCAGATTCGGCCCCCTTAAAAAGTTATAACCCCTTAACTGGTCGACGAGAATTGGCTTGGAAAGGAAACTACCGTATTGCCGCTAGCTGAGCACTTCTTTATGAGACCACACGCTACGCTGTGAAGTGCGTGCTCCACAAAATGATACACAGTCGAGAGATTCAAAAAATTTAATATATGCAAATATTTAGTGTTATATTTTGGCGGATAAATTGGCGCAACGTCGCAGAATATAACACCAAATATTTGCATATATTCAATTTTTTGAATCTCTCGACTGCATATCATTTTACACAGCACGTATTTCGTAGCACTTCACAGCGTAGCGCGTGGTCTCGTAACGAAGTGCTCAGCAAACGGCAATGCGGTAGTTACCTTTCCAAGGCAATGCACGTCGACCAAACTTTAGGGGGTTATAACTTTTCAAGGGAGTCGAATCTGAAAAAACTGAATGCGCAGCGATGATCAGCGTGTTTGACTTGACATCATATCAAAAATAATTTTTCACCGCAGTTCCCCTTTAACTAAAAATTTCTCTCAAAATCTAGTTTTCTCTGTATCATTTGATTGTACATAATGAATAAATTTTGAAAATGAGCATGACTGCGAAGTATGATGTAAAACTGATAATACATTCAAGAAATAAAGAAAACGATTTTTGAATATTTTAGCAAGCACTTCACCGCAATTCGTAAGCCAAACCCACCCTAAGATTTCTGCTCTAACTCTCAACAAATCTACAGCCTAGTAAAAAGCAGCAAACTTGGGTGTGAACGGGTCGCGAATTTAGCAGTAAGCGTTGAAACTACAGGGTCCGCCACGTAAGTATAGTGGATTTGAAATTGCTACCATTTCTGAACTACACAACCGATTTTGCTGAAATTTTGCAGAGATGTAGCAGGTCATTTAAATTTTTGTTATTCCGAGTTTCAAGTCATTTGGTTCACGCATTCTCTGTCACCAAGCGTTCAAATGCAATCATTTCAGTTTTGCTGATTTTGCGTAGAATACAAAAAAATGATACAATTTGTTTTTCAACTAACTTGACCCAAATAACCCAACCGAGCTGAAATTTAACACACATAATCTTCGGTTATAGGACTGTCATTTGAAAGAAGAATCACTGAATTTGGTCTCGGCGTTGTCAAGATATGGCCATGCAAATATAAGATCTCATTTTTCAAGCCTATTGCCAGCGACGCGCAAAACCATATTCTCACGCATTTTTCCAAATGTGTGTTCAGTTTGCATGGCCATATCTTGACAACGCCGAGACCAAATTCAGTGATTCTTCTTTCAAATGACAGTCCTATAACCGAAGATTATGTGTGTTAAATTTCAGCTCGGTTGGGTTATTTGGGTCAAGTTAGTTGAAAAACAAATTGTATCATTTTTTTGTATTCTACGCAAAATCAGCAAAACTGAAACGATTGCATTTGAACGCTTGGTGACAGAGAATGCGTGAACCAAATGACTTGAAACTCGGAATAACAAAAACTTAAATGACCTGCTACATCTCTGCAAAATTTCAGCAAAATCGGTTGTGTAGTTCAGAAATGGTAGCAATTTCAAATCCACTATACTTACGTGGCGGACCCTGTAGTTTCAAGGATTTGGCATTTTCAATTGAAATTTTCTTTATCTCTTCACATTATTTGCTCTCAAAACATGTGTTATCGATTATGTAAGGATATATATTAGCACGGAGAGAGTAATTTCTCTTCTAGCAGATAAGTCCAATACATGGAGGTGTGTCATGGGGTTTGGTCTATCTTGTGAGCACAATTGAACCACAGCTATTCTTTATTCTTTTCTCATAAGCGCCGTTAAACCTGTAGCGACGGCAAGCGTCGTTAGCAACTGACAATACTCGGTGACATCAGTAATGACGTTGACACGAGACCCGCTGAGGCAAAAGCCGGCAATCAATAGAGTTCCGCATCACACAATACGTAATTGTCTTACAAGTCCAACTTACAAGACCAGTACACGCTGGTTTGTGAGCGTGTACCGGTAGGTCTCATGAGCTCAAGTGATCCGCGGCGATTCCTTACTGCCATCTCATTCAAATTGTCTATTTCCGCAGTGAATGATTGGTTGCATCCTGCTCTCACTCTCTCATTCCTCCTATCTATTGTACAATCGCTCATCTTGTTCATAAATTGTTGCCGTAATCACTGATTTCAAATCCCGTATCAGTGCGAGTTTGATACATTTTCTGATGCCGTTGCATATTCCGAGGTAACGCAATCAATACTAGAGTAACTATGACTTCACAATTGTGATGAGGTTTTTACCGAAAAAATCGAAAAACTAAAAAGTTCAAAAAATCAAAAATGCGAAAGTGCTTTAGTTTTACCTGCATAAATTTAATGATTTCGCATCAGTTCTAATTTGTAAACATTTAAAGATTTTTCTTTTCTTTTTAAATTGACTGGCGTCTAGAAAAGTTAAATTTTGTCTTACTTTTAAAATTTCCTTGCGCCTATTTAAGGTATAGTTTATGTTTTCTTTTAAGTTAGACATGAGTAACCGGAGCGCAGTGTGCCTAAAATGGAGAAGTAATGTACAAGTAGCGTGTTATGCTAATCGTGTTTCATTACCACGTTTTTTTCTTTGCGTGGTGTGCATTAATACGCCGATGTACATTTGCGCTTTAATATTTTACGTCGTTACCCTTTTGAGTGGCTTATCCTTTACTTACTTTTCAATCATTTGATAGCTGGATTCTGCAAATGGTTCATTATACTATGCCATTGTGCAAAATTATATGTGCAATATAGAGCACGATTCATTTTTTTTCATAAAGCAGGAGTAAACTGAAGCGAATATTGTATAATGATCATGATGTAATTTTATTTCGAGAGTTATTTTAATAATAGGTAAAGATTGACCTCAATGAATCACTGATCAGTTCAGCAATCGCAGTTCATATGATCAACCAGAGTTCTAAAACGTTTTGAATAAAGATATGAGCAGCTCGAGTCAGCAACTAACTTCGTACTACTTTGTGAGCGTATGCGCGTGCAATATACAGTGAAACCCGGATATAAGAGCCACTTTTCTTTTTCCCGTGCTTGCTCTTATATCCGGGTTTCACTGTACAATTATTACTGCCTTCACAGCTACCTCAGGACATTCTGTTGCAATTCGTTGAGGTGTGCTCGCATTTGAGACAAATTCAGTAGGCTGTTTGGGCGATTGAGTACTTGTTAGTTTGAGAAAGCGACTCCTAAAATCATATCAAAGGGTTTTTTTTCGCAAAAATGACACCTTCAAAAAAAAGAGTCTATTCGCGTTAAAATAAATCTTGGTGCAGTGAAACCCGGATATAAGAGTAAGCACGGGAAATTGAAAAGTGGCTCTTATATGCGGGATCCACTATTTTGTGCAACATTTAATGCTAGAAACATGTCAAACATTGTAGTAATGATTAGAATATACTGTTCATCAAACAAAATCACGTTTTAAGAACAATTTAAGGGTACTAAATCGCGAAAATTAGTCACTAATCTAAGATTGAATGATTGCACGGTGAAACCGTTCACAGCGAGCATCAACATAAAGTTTAGCTATGGGTAAGTGTACTGACCTAAATGCTAGTTGACCCCGATTTTGTTATTTTGGCGCCTTTTTCTGCCAAAACTCGCGTGTAAGAGCAAGTACACTTGAGAACTCCATTTAAGGTATTGCGTCCAGAGCAAGCGAGCTCAAGTTGTAAAGTCAGTCCAATAGTGGCGAAAGATCGCGAGTTCGACACCCGCATCCTCTATGAATCTTCTAGAGAGATTTCGAACATCATCGGAATCGAACCCGCGACCTTTTGCTTACTATTCCACCTGTTTTACCGCTTGAGCTGGCAGATTTTGTCATTTTATGGGATACTTGCTCTTATATCCGGGTCTTGGCCACAAAATCCGCTAAAAAAATTGCTCTTATATCCGGGTTGCTCTTATAGCCGGGTCTCTTATATTCGGGGTCCGCTCCTGTGTTATAGCATAGTACAGGTGCACGGAAAATCGAAAAGTGGCTCTTATATCCGGGTTTCACTATACTATTTTTGCGTGTCAAAATACTCTCCTTAAATTTGCTCAGTTCGTCATGGAAACTTTTTGTGGCACTTCTTCTAAGAAGAAAGATGATAGTTGTAGTTCCAATCAGTTTGCTGGTAAAGTTAAGAAAAATGAAATCGAGGCAGAGCAGATAAACTCCGCTGACAGCAAAGGAAGTGTGCCAACTACTAATTACCAGTCAACAATCTCTGATTTAAGAAAGGAAGATATTGAAAATCAGTTTTGTAGTAAACTAAAGGATTGAGTAATCAGGTCAAATCCAAAGATTAAAGATACAGGGGTACGGCTTGATGCTAGAACAAGTTATAGCCTAGAGAAGATACCCTGACCATCATCAGACTTAGGCTGACTGTTAGGCCTGGGTTAGGAATTGTTCTTGGGGTTTATGATTATACACTGTAGGTCACGTAAACGATGAGCAAATCTGAGTCATTTATAAGTAGATGCTCTGAGTACGCAAACATTACAGCAGGGATAATGATGAGGTCGAAGTAATTCAATAACCATGATATCGCAAGCTCCTGCTGCAGGAGGAGCACTCGGTTATTGAGGCAACATCCATAAATATGCAGATTACCTCGCCTAAAAAAGCAACAAATGAATCAATTAAAGATAATACTTATTATTTTATTTTGTTCCGGACTACATCAGTTGTGAAATAACTAGTCTGCAAACTGGTATGAGCGTAAAACTTATAACTGATGATGAAAGATAACGAATTAATCTCCAGTTCTTCGTAACGTAGAAATGACCTCTAGCACTAAGTGCATATCGCAAATTTCAATATCCAGCTTGACTAAAATTATTATAATAAGAGAGTTTCAATTTTGTATTATCGTCATCGGATGAGATGATAATTAAATTCGTACAATCGTCGAAAGCCATATTAATGCAAAGGTAAATTTTGTGTGGCATTAAATTTGGTTTATCAACCGTAAGCGTTCATTGACCAGAAATACTTAGCTTAATTATTTTTCAATGCCAGTAACCTACTTTGTTAAATCTTATTGAACCTTTGAGGCTTAATAGTCGCAGTAACTCCCGTTCCCACGTGCGTCGCTAACACTGTTTATGAAGTTCCATTGAAGTGACATCGACGGCACCACGCGACCCAGAGAAGAACATGGATTTTTATTATTCAAGTGACAAGTGGAAAGATGTCCTTGGAGCAGATTTTGCAGAAACGATTTGCGTTCCTCCGTGTCTTGATGTTCTGAAGATTTGGAAACGAAATGATCTTGATGAATCTCCACGTTTAGCGCCAAATATTTCTGGTCAAAAAGGAGAAGCCGCATTCATGTTAAAATTTCAAGAACTGAATATGGGCGGTATATTGGTATCTGGGCTGCAGTTTCATGAACTGGAAGCTTGCCGAGCTGTACCAAAAACAATTTTTCAATACGGCGAATGGGATGCCATATTTTTTCATCAAGTCCGCGGCATTTATGTCATCGAAGTGAAAGCAACCGAGACGAACGATGATAATATTGTCAAAAAACAAATCGAGAAAGCAAAGAATCAGTTAGATAGAAACATCAAAAGCATACAGCAAATTTTTATCTCGCTGTATCATGAGGAATGCACTTGCATCACTGGATTCATCTGTTTTCCACTTCGAAACGAAGATCGCAAAACTTATGATATATACGAGGTCATAGATAAATCAGGATTGAATGGTCATGCCATCTTCAGGAAATTCTTTGAACCACGAAAAAACAGCACCATGATCGAAGTTTCCTTGCTTCAGCGATTTGTGGCTGAGTTCGTGTGCTGTCGTTCACAGGTCGAGTTCCACTCACAAGCTTACAATGCCATGCAAATTGCCACTTGGGTTATGGAACAAGATATATCACAAAAGCAAGATCCTGCAAAGGTAGCAAATATGCCCGGCAACGGACCATCTGGAAAAATCATCCTCACAGCACAACAGCTCGAAATTGTTGAATG
Organism: Plectus sambesii; assembly: GCA_002796945.1. Lineage (NCBI taxonomy): Eukaryota > Metazoa > Nematoda > Chromadorea > Plectida > Plectidae > Plectus > Plectus sambesii. Next base: position 130,902 of record NIUQ01000003.1, read on the forward strand.
CAGAGAAAAATGCGTAACAATTCGTGGCGCGCCTGGTTCTGGCAAGACACTCATCCTAATGCTACGCGCTCTAAAAGCAGTCATGGAAAATAAGTTAGGATCGGTATTCGTGTTTGTAAATAAAGAACTGAGAGCGAAATATAAGAATTACTTCTTTGAGGAAATAGATAAAAAATTTGTTGAGAATGCAAAAAACACTGTTAGAAGGCCAAAAGTTCTAACAATTGATAAAATTAAGTTTGTTAAACCGGAAGATGACGTTTTCTTTGATGAAACCCCTGTAGAAGAATCTTACATCGAGAAGATGGAAAGCAGAGTGAATTGTAGAGGTACCACTACAGTAGTGTTTACTGGATTGCATAAACCTGACGAAGCGGACGATTCATTTGACCTTTATGAGCCACGACTTGAACAGTTTCAACATTTTAAACTCATGAAAGTGCTTAGAGGCACTGGAAACATCTTTGGAAAGTGGGAGCATTACTATCCACTCGGCATCACAATGGGACACAACATTGATGGGGTCGTAGTAAAAAGTTATAACTTCGACAGCTTTGAACAAGTTCAAAATGAGATTGCGAATAAAATAACTACTTTGACAAGCACAAATATTAGTAATACCGATTTGCCATCATTGAAGAAAGAGCACATCGCCGTCATAACATGCGATGATAATGATTCGACTGAGATCAAAAACTATTTTGAGACAAAGGAAATTCCTTGTGGTCAAGTGAACGAGCAAGCTCGCAAGAGTAGCAGTATTGTGGCCGTTGATGTTTATCTGAATACTCCATCATACGAGTGGCCAGTCGTGTTCATTGTCTTAAAGCCAGGCGTCACAAAAGAAGAAGTCATGCCAATTGCTGCTTCTCGATGCATCGCTAGTTTAACTATCATCACATACAAGAAAGGTTGGTGATGCGCTAAGGCATTTATTTATGATTATCTTTAATAGCTTCAGAGCTAGACAGCGTCTTAAATACGGTTGCTTAAGTAATATATGCATTACATAATTTTAAGATTTCAAGTATAAAATAACAGCTAAACAGTCTGATTGAATATATAATTTTTTTAAATTAAAGATTGGCAGAAATTTATTTTTTATTCATTTTTATTGAAGGGTTAATTGCTTACAAAAATAAGCATTCCTACAATCCTGTGTCATCGCTCGGTAAAATTATAGCAACTGTGTCTTCGATCAAAGCAGATGGACTAAACCCGACGGAAGAAGAAATCTTTGAAGAATCATAGTAAGTGCGCCATTGTATTGCCAACAACCAATGTCGTTCGCTATAGTGTGGAAGTGGTTTACATCTTAGAACTTTGGTCTCATTTTCAAAAAAGTTTTCACTTGAAATTATTTTATCGAACTGTTTCGGCGTCGAGAAGAGCCAAAACACAATCAATTTTATTTTCTACAACTAAATCAATTCTTCCGAATGTAGTTCTCCACATGCGATCACCACAACTATCTGAACTGCCGTTTGAATCTAGCTTTCGCCGCCTCCATATGTTAACAATTCGTTGCGTCACCGTCTTCTTAGCCATTCACGCGGGCACGTGTAGTTAGGTGAACGCCGGCGATGAGGAGATGTAGACATAGACGCGGTGGTCTTGTTGCCGACGCCACTGTCGCTTTCATCACTGATGCCGTCGTGGTCGTCGGCGACGCTGATGTCGTTATCGGTGCTGTCGTCGTTGTCGGTGTAGTTGAGCGTGTGTAGTCGAATGAATGCCAACGATGCGGGGATGTAGAAAACGGTGCCTGCAGTGGTCTTGGTGTCGTCGCTGGCGTAGTAGTAGAAGTAGTAGAACATGTAGCCGGAGGGAAGCTTGTTGTAGCTGCGGCCGGAGTTGCGCGTTTCGTACACTTCAATGATGTTGGCGTATTGCTCAGGTTCGGCTTCGAATTCGCTTAGTGTCGACGGTTAAGCAATTCTTACGAGGCTGTAGTGCCCACACAGAAGTGGTGTCGCATGTGGAGTTAAAAGCTGGTACCCCTCGCGCCGGCTAAGACGTGTTGAGGGGGGATCCCGTCGTGGCAAGGAGAAAAGCGGAACACAACCGCTCAACAACTGAGCACGAAACGGAACCCCACACAATCAATTATTGATGAAATTTTTAAACATTTTTGCAATAAGCCAAAAAAGATATTGCGACAAGTTTGCAAAAGTGCAGCTTGATCAATGCAGTTTTAGCTAATAATTCAAAATAAAGTTTTATCATGCCTTTCTTACACATCCTGTGCCACCATCAGAGCATTTATTACTACGTCAACAAAAAACTGCAGCAGAAATGTTTTCATATAAATTCTCATCATCCGTTTTATCTTAATAGCCTGTATGATTGCTCAATGAAGCTACTTTCTTTCGATAATTTACATAGAAATACAAGATCCTAATAAATAATTATAATACAATATTTAGTCAAACGTCACCAACTTCTTCACCTTGCTCATCTCAGTCAAACAATGAAGATTGGCACAAAATGTTAGAAACGTACGTTTTACACTCAACTCGGCTTAAAAAATATAGTCAAAGTTTACCTAGAATTAAATCCTAATGATGTCATAAAAATGGTCAAACTCGCGCATTACGGGTCTCAAATTCAGGCTAAAATTTATGAACTATATGTCGTATAGTATACCATTAAAAGAGGAAAACTAGGGCAAATTTAAGTTAGGGCCTCTGAGCAACTGCGTGTCCGACAAAGGCACATCTTAGAAGGAGCACAGTGAACAATCAAAAACGTGTTATGCACTTTTGTGGCACTCAGTACGATCACTATATGAGCTCCACCGACGCCTTGAGCTCTGCTACTGTCGCGACGAACAGTCGCTTCATGTAGCTTTCGAGTGTCTTCGTAGTTACTTGAAGGTGTCAGGATTATTGATTGTGCGTCAGACGTTTTCGATATAAATTAACTAATCTATACGGCCGGTGAGGCAGGTATGATGGCGACAAAGGAGATTGATCATTATCGCCCAAACAGCCGTCCTTCTAAATGAGATCAGTTATCTAAATTATACTCCACGTGTTTAATACCCAGAAAACCATCCGTGTTATCTAAACCAACTGCTTCTATTTACCAGTGATGTTCACGGGCCGGCCCGGGCCCGGCCCGGGCCCGGTGACATTTTTTTTGGCCCGGCCCAAGCCCGGCCCGAATGAGATTTTTCAGGCCCGGCCCGGGCCCGATGACATATCTTGCTGCCCGTGTAGGATCGGTAAGATATTACTATTAAGCTATAAGTGTAGGACACTGATATATCGACCTTTCTTCTCGCTCGAAACATTTTTTTGGGCCACGCGTTGTAAATAAATAGTTCAGCTACATTGGCTAGGCTGTGGGCCGAGATTTTTCGGCCCGGCCCGGGCCCGGCCCGGGCCCGGCCCGCAGCTGACTTTTCGGCCCGGGCCCGGGAAAAACCTCTTTGTCAGGCCCGGGCCGGCCCGTGAACATCACTGCTATTTACTTAATTTATTTGTGCTGTTATTTTTTTAAATTGCACAGTAATACTCGTATATAAGAGAATGCTCGGGAAATCGAAAAGTGTCTCTTATATGCGGGGTCGACTCCAGTATTATAGTATAGTACAATGCACTAACGGAATATCGAAAAGTGTTTCTTATATCTAGGGTCTCTTATATCCGGGTTTCACTATATTAGGTTGGGCGGAAAATCTTTTCGTTTTTTGGTCTCTAAGTTTAAATACGTATAACTCCGTGAAAACGCAACTTGTTTGTTTTTTCGTTTGAAAAAGCTCTTTTTAACTTAAATTTCCTTTTTTTAATTATTAAAATTATTTCACTTTTCGTCATTATATGTTTTTGAGAAAGTAGGCCCCTTTTCGGCGTTTGAGTGGTGAACGTTTGCTGAAAAATAACTCTGGTAATACACAACCAAATTTAATGCGGATTTCTGCATATTTTAGAGCTTTTTTTAACTTAGATTCTCTTTCTTTAATTATAAAAATCCGATCTCAATAACGCACTCTACGAAATATGTACGGAAATGCGAAATTCCGTATATCCTCGCTTCTCTCAGATATTGTTACTGCAAGCAGACGAAATGCGCGAGCAACATGTGGCAGACGGTCAAAAATGCGAACTTTTCAGTTTCCGTAGAAAGTTCGTAAAATACGCTGATGGGAGGGGATTTTTATGATTCAAAAATGAATATCTAAGTTAAATAGAGCTCTACAAAATGAGACCAGCCGCCCTGAATTTGGTTGTATATTATCGGAGTTATGGCTCATTGAACGCGTTTCACTCAAACGCTGAAAAGTCGCCTACCTTCTTAAAAACATGTAATGATGAAAAATTAACTATTTTTAATAATTAAAAAAATATTTAAGCTAAAAAGAGCTCTTTCAAACGAAACAAAACGCACTCAAATTGATTGCGTTTTCACGGAGTTATACCCATTCAAACATGGAAACCAAAAAACAAAAAGACTTTCCGACCAACCTTATGCAATACATAGCATCCATTCCGATTACATAAATAAAAATTAACAATGGCAGTAGCTTATCTGATGGCTCTTAAACAAAATTGAGTGATTAAGCTATATGATATTTAGCCAAACTCCATCTCGTTCTCCATCTACTACATCTCAATCATATCAAGAAGCTGTAAAATGGTATACAAAATCAGCAGAACAAGGATATCTAAATGCGCAATATCGACTTGGATTAAAGTATGAAAATGGAAAAGGTGTGTCGCAATCAGGTATAGAAGTTGTCAAATGGTACAGAAAATCTGCAGAACAAGGAAACGCAAATACGCATTATCGACTTGGATTGAAGTATAGCAACGGAGATAGTGTGCCTCAATCACATCAAGAAGCGGTCAAATGGTACAGAAAATCTGCAGAACAAGGAAACGCAAATGCGCAATTGAATCTGGGAAACATGTATAACAATGGAGATGGTGTGCCTCAATCAGGTAAAGAAGCTGCCCAGTGGTACAGAAAATCAGCAGAACAAGGAAACGCAAATGCGCAATATCAACTTGGATTAGTGCATGACAATGGCCATGGTGTGCGTCAGTCAGATCAGGAAGCTGTCACATGGTACAGAAAATCAGCAGAGCAAGGAAATCTAAATGCGCAATTGAAACTGGCAAGGATGTATAGATATGGACGAGGGGTGCCTCAATCAAATGAAGATGCTGTCAAATGGTACATGAAGTCAGCAAAACAAGGAAATGCAGATGCACAATATTTCCTTGCCTGGATGTATAAAAACGGGAAAGGCGTGCCTCAATCAAATGAAGAAGCTGTCAAATGGTACACAAAATCTGCAGAACAAGGAGATGCAGATGCGCAAAATAACCTGGGATTAATGTATGACAACGGAGATGGTGTGCGTCAATCAGGTAAAGAAGCTGTCAAATGGTACAGAAAATCTGCAGAACAAGGAAATGCAGATGCGCAAAATAATCTTGGACAGATGTATGACAACGGAGATGGTGTGCGTCAATCAGGTAAAGAAGCTGTCAAATGGTACAGAAAATCTGCAGAACTAGGAAATGGAGATGCGCAATTGAATCTGGGAAATATGTATCGAAATGGACAAGGTGTGCGTCAATCAAATCAAGAAGCTGTCAAATGGTACAGAAAATCAGCAGAACAAGGAAATCGAAATGCAAAATATCAGCTTGGAGTAATGCAGAAAAAAAGGAGGTAAGAGTCAGTGATAAATAAGCTGCCATTTGGTTAAGTAAATCAGCAGAACAGTGTATGTTGGTGTGTAATGTAATCTTAGGGAAGTTCTGAGAAAGTGCTCGGCGTTTCGAACTACACAGTGGGTCAAAAGTAAGGTTACTGGAGGTTATTTAAAGGAAGACAGCGAGACGCCTCTTGCTACATACCACAAGGGATATCCCAGGGGTGGACCTTCATATTGAGAGGGTGCGCGAAAACTGTACCCTCAACATGTACCTGATGCAGGCAAAATATTTACTTATCCACTTTCCTGATATTTCACTTTTTTGTTTCCTGAAGCGCTGAATGTGCGCACATCGGTCAGAAGTCGTTGAAAAATGTTCTTTAGACTGAAACACATCGATTGACAAGGGCAAATATTCGAGGTTTATTGATAAAATTATGAAAGCGGTCTTTATTTTTAAAGCACAGCTTATGTGACTAACTTAATCGGTAAAATTCGAATAAAATTGACTATTATAATGCAATCATTAAGCGATATTTGGTTATTGATGTCTGCGAAAAGAAATCACAAGCCAAAAAAATGATAAAAACTGACATAAAACAAAATATTTTCAAATACCGTACCCCATCAATGGAGTCAGCATGTTAATATCGCCGCAAAGTTACCTTGAGAGTATATGGGGACTACAGCATATCAATCGATGCGTGTCTGACTTGGAGACATTTTTTTCAACGGCTTCTGACCGCGATGAGCACAATCTGTGCTTCAGAAAAAATAAAAAGTGAAATGTCGGGTAAATTTTCGCAAATTTTTGCCAGTATCAGGCACGCCTTGAGGACGGGCTTCCGTTCGCCCCCTCAATATGAAGGTCCGCCTTAAGGCTATTCTTCGCGGTGTACAGCTTGGCGTGCCTTGCGGTCTTTTTTTAAAGAACACCCTTGGTTCCTTTTTTGAGCCACCCTGTATAATTGCTTTTTTGAGAAAAAGACATTCACAGCTCGACGATATTTATTGATCTCATCGCGAATAAACGAAATTACACTGAGGCAAACGTAACAACGATGATGCGAGTGTGTTCAAAAGTCAATCTTAGACTTGGATATATTAGTCGAACAAGAAAACTGTTTGGTCAAGTCGTCCGTCTCTTCGCCAATAGCAGGTGGCAGATGCAAAATCTAAAAAAGAAAGATCGCGACTGGTCAAGAAAGGAAGCTAGAATAAGAGAAATTGCCTCGATTGCCAGCCGCCGGCGCTTCAGTTTGAAGCAAAGGTCGACACTCTCTGGCAGGGCGCTCGAAACGACGTGCAAAGCGGGCAGCTTCACAATGTGAAACAAGCCTGAATAACGTTATGTGTCAGGCGCGGCTCAAATTACGCTCCTGATTTCTTTGTCAGTGAGAAGAAAATGAATATTTGATTTCGCAACGATAAAGTTCAAGCGAAAGATCAATTACTCTATTTACTCGTACTTTTTGGTTTGCTTCTCTGATATATTAAGTTATCTCACAGTGATACGTGCGCGATCTTATATCATGTGAAAGCATGTCGTCGGACACTTTCTCACTGACGAATAAATCTGCGAGTATAATGATCAGAGGGCGTTTACCATGGGCATCTGCAAAGGCGCCGACCGCTTGCCTGTCAGTATCGCTGAACGACTCCAATCGGAAGACGGCGTCGCAGTACCGATGTACTTTGTGCGCGGCTTTCTCATCCTACAACGATAGTCAATGTCAATCAAGATATACCGCTTCGTTCCTAACAACCATTGCAAGTGAAGGCACTGTCAGCAAGGCGACCGCGTAGGATTGGCGCAAAAACGTCTTTAGCAGAAGTAGAAACTTAACCAACTTGCTCATACCATCATCGTCGACTAAAATAGAAACAGAAATGTACAGAAGAGAACATGGTAAATGTTAATCCTACCCCATAATGGCGAGCCAATACTTTCGATAGCGATCCGAAGAAGATTCTTTTTGCCGCTGCTCACTTTGGAATGGCAGTCGGTTTTAAGGGAGGTCAGCAGCTTTTCAAATAACTGCTCGTACGAGAGCGAACTCCCTTGACCGTCAGGGTAAGTCGACACTTGACATCGATCGATCACTTCAGGACCCATTTTCGTTGCCAAGTCAAAGTTTTGAGCCTGTGTGTTTCTTCCAATGGTTGACTGAAACGAATGAATTATACTAAGATGCGCAAGCAGTATACAAAGAAAATTAGAGGCTGTTACGCGGTGTCAATCAGATAAACGAGGAAAATTAGAGAAGAGCCAATCTGGAAAGAGAGGTCAGAGGATATACCTCAATTTTTGATCAGTAAGTGGCGAGACACTACTATTTGCCAATAATTCTAATCGATGCATGGTATACACATATATTATATAGTAGAATGATAAGCTACAACCTTCTGGAATGTTTTGTCTTACTTATTCATCATTTTCGTTCAAACCGCTAAAAAATATCAAGAATAAGTGACCCCCAAAGGATAGTAGTACAAATGTGCGCGTACGTCCGTTCAACAATATCAGAGCAGCAAAGAACCCCCTTAACAAGTAGCAAAGGCATACAATAAACACAAACTGCCCACAGTACCTGTACTTTGCCAACAGTTTCATATCGCCAGGCAATTTTCATCTGATCGACATCAGCGGCCACAGCAGGCTCTTCAGGGGCACTGCCTTCTGATGCAGCGGGAAGGTTCTTCAACAATCGCACTCAATATGAGAACCATCAATGATCAGCGTTAAACATACTGATAATATATCTTTCGCTTCTGAGCGACTGCCAACGACGAACAAACTTTGTTTGTGCACACATCCTTCTGCCAAAAAGTAGCGCAGAAAATAAGGAGCATACGCGTTGCCCGCATCTTCCTCTGCAGAAACAATCGTATTTTATTAAATTCATGCCGCTCCCAAATAGATACCGACACGCCACGTCTGACCCCTGCCAAACGAAATAAATTCCAACGGTGTATATTTCAAAAATATTTTTTCGAATCCGAATATAAGAGTCGTTATGTTCTTTCACGCGCTGTATTGCAGTACAATATTATAGAAAATACAATAGTTCCGGGTACAGCGATAATAATTGATCAGGACGAAAAATTGTGCAAATGTTTTGCTTCCCACTCTAAAAATTAATAAATTTGTGCCTCAGATACTGATATTTTCTAATTTTGTGCTGCTGCTGCTGCTCTAAAAAGCGAAAAGTGCCGAGGTTAGTAAACTCCTTAGGCATAAGCCTACGCATCCAAAAGGATGGTGAGTCTTCGATACTTGCGGCTTTGCATTCACTCATATGGGAGTACGGTTGTGCGTTGTATCAGAATCGACGAAATGAGCAAGCAACAAACCGATGGCGACGATGGCACCGGCAGGTAAACCTCCGCCGAGGAGCGCGTCGAGGGCGCCGATTCCCGTCGATGTTAGCAGTTGCTGGCTGCGAACAGACGCCTGCGTGCCTTCGATGAATGGCACCTTTGAAGCGCCCACTTTTTGGAAACTCATCCTGCTCAATCAAACATGTTCACTTATCATAAATCGTAGCAGAAATTGTTTATAGAGACAATTTGCTTCTATCTTTTAAATATGATCGGCCCTGAATCTTCGGCCTGCTATGTTTTGAACAGGGCAAATACCATTTACAACAGTAATTTCTTATACCGGTCAAAATTTTTCCATCCCCATTTACCGGTATGAACTATTTCCACTATAAAATCACGCCGCACCAAGCCTTTCAAGTATTCGATATTTTCGTTATGTGTTATCAAACACATTTTCATCTCCTCAGCAAACATCTCAATCGATATGTAGCGACAGTATACTTTTGGCAACCATATTCTCTACGAGTTTAACGCACTCATATGATGATCATTCGACACCGCAAAAGGGAAACAACAGGAAGCGGCGATCAATAAGGCTACGATTCCTCGCTCTCTTCTGACTGCTTGTTGCTGAACAAGTGCTTGTACTCGGCATTGATG